>JAJONR010013350.1:0-18837 GCA_029582245.1 Solanum etuberosum | reverse complement strand
CAACATGTCATCTTCATTCACAAGTGTATAATCGAGAATAGCCTTTCAATCAACACATCATCATTATCATAATCATAGAAACTTCATTCATACTTCATTCATAAGTGTGTGTATGTGAGAATAGCCTTTCAACAACACCACAATTACATCATGGTCATAATCACATTACTCTCAAAGTGTTCATAAAGCATATACATAAATCTCATAATCATGCATAATTCTCATAAATTGCCCTTCAAGGACCATAGATCATGATTCATCAACACCTCTAGAATTACTACATTAGACATGGATAATAACATAATTCAAGTAATCAATTCATTACATTCATAATTCTATAACATTCTACTTGCATCAATCCATGCCCACACTTTAAGATCCAATTTGAGAAAATAGGGTAATTCATGGATTATTGAGGAATTCAACTTAAAATCATGTAAAATCATCAATATATCCATAAACAAACATAATTCAACCTTTAAAAACGAAATTGAAGTCAAACCCTAACTTTTGGGTTTTCTAACTTTGAAATTGGGGTTTTTGAAGGGGCTCTATGGTGAAGGCTATCCATAGATGAAGAGCTACCATACCTTAATCTACAATGCCCAAGGAATTTGGTGTGAAAAAGCCTTGTTTCTTGAACCCTAGCTTCAACCTCCTCCTTCTTCTTCTTCTTTAAGTTCTAGAGAGAGAAATAATTTGGGAGGATGAACTTTGGCGTTTTCTTTTGGATTCTAGGGAGAATGACTTAATTTGGGGAATTTTGAGAGTAGAAGGCTTATATACTTTACTAGATGAGGAGTAAAACGACGTAGTATCGAATTAGGAAAATAACAAAAGACCCCTAAGACCTCCAACTTATAAATCTGGGCTGCTGCATGCTGAGGCTTGCCAAATGTGCCCTCAGCTCGCCTAATTTTACAGTGAGTTGACTTGGGGGATAAGTCGACTTAGGCGATGGGGGAGTCGACTTCGGCGACTCGCCGACCGGAATGGCGAGCCCGACTTTGCTCGCCTAAAGTTACAGAATGCAGGACATCAGGGATCAAGCCAAAGGGCGAGGAGGCTCCACTCGGCAGATCGCCAAGTCGACTCGGCAGATCGCCTAGTCGACTCGGCGGATTGCCTAGTCGACTAAAACTAGAAAATTTCCCCTTCTCTAAATCCGGGGTGTTATAAGAGCCCAACCAAATGTGTCCAGAATCTTACTTTCGCACCATTCTCAATTTCTACTGTAGTGTTTGAAAAATGTCCCAGTGAGTTCTCAGATGCTTCTGTATACCACATGTTTTGGAGAGATATGGTTGTTTGGTTATCCATGGATTGACAAATCCATATTTTGTCACAATGACATCTCTCCACAATGCTCCCACCTCCTTGCTGAACCTCCAAAGCCACTTAAACTGTAAACTTTTACTTTGAATCTTTAAGTCTCTAATAACCAAGCCTCCTGACTTCTTGTCTGTTGACACTGCACTCCATCTAACCAAAATAAAGGTCGCATTCTCTCTATTACCCTGTCATATAAAGTCTTAAGTATTTTGTCTATTTTATGCACCACTGCTATTGGCAAAGAGAACAACAACATAGTATACTTGGGTAATGAGTCTAGTACACTCTTGGTAAGCACTAACTTCCCCCAAGAGAAAGATACTTTCTCTTCCAGCAAGAGAGTTTCCTTTCACACTTCTCCAAGATGTCATCCCAAATTGCTACGGATTTAGATTTTCCCCCTAAAGGGAGTCCCAAGTATTTTGCAGGAAAAGAACCTACTGTACATCCCAAAGTTCCTGAAATTTCCAGTAGGTTAGGAACATCATTTACCGGGTAGAGAACGTTCATGGAGTAATTAATATGAAGGTCCAATACTGCTTTAAAGAACAAAAGAACCATGCACAGATAAAAAAATCAGTCTGCATACAAAAGGTGGGTGATATGCTTCCCTCCCTGGTTCCTCAAACTTGGATTGAAGCCTTTAATCCACCCGTGAACTTCTGCCGCTCCAAGCATTCTACTTAGGCCTTCCATAACCAAGGTGAAAAGAGAAGGGGAGAGGGTCTCTTGCCTTAGACCTTTTTGTGTAGTAAAGAAACCTTTGGTGATCATTGATGATAATGGACATCTTGACTGTGGAAATGCAGAAATGGATCCATCTGACCCATTTTTCCCTGAGGCCCATCAACTTTTATATGTTAATCAAGAAGTCCCAGTGCATATGGTCAAACGTTTTTTCGATATCTAGTTTGAATAAAATACCAACCTTTTCCTGCTTCAATCTGGAGTCTATACATTCATTTGCAATGAGTGAGGCATATACAATCTTTCTACACTTACAAAAGCTATTTGAGAAGGGGAGATCAGCTTGCACATGGCAGATTTGAGTCTGTTAGCCAATAACTTGGACAGCACTTTGTAGAAACTGCCAATTAGATTCATACAACAATCATCTTGTGAACATGTTGACTTTAAGACCCAACATTTACTCCAATATAATATTATTGGTCTCAAAATCGTTCTATAGCACTTACCTTTCTCTTTGTTAATTATCATCCGCATAGACCTCTTGTAGCATTCCCCTATTGCAACCATCAAACTTTCTTCTATCATGCCATTCTTTTAGAAAACTAGGTCTATACATCTGAATTGTATGCATTCGGATATCACAGTTGTGTCCAGTCCTACATCACATGCGTTTTTTTATTATTGGGGCTAATCTTGCAGTGCATGATTTCTCTAAGAATTATTAAAAATGAAGTCAGTTGGTATGAAAGACATAATCATATGACAAAGGGCGTATTTTCCCTAGTTTTAGGTATGGATCTAGTAAAAGAGTAAATTTAACATAATAACATCTCTCTCTTTTTTTTTTTTTTGGGGGGGGCTTATTTGGGTGGCAGGGATGGCTAAGGGGAAGTGGATGTGGAAAGTGAGTCCTGATCCGCAAATTCCATTTAATGGAAACATAATCCCGAACTCCTTCTCCTGGACCTTGAATAAGTGCTAAGTAGCTCACTGCTCTACCAAGTGCTTTAGGGATAGCCCACATTTGTGGTTTTTAAAATCAGGAGAAGAATTGGGTGCATGATGGAATAAATTGATCCTGATACACATCTTGAACATTTTTCAAAAGTTTGATCTTGTATAGTAATGATCTTCTTGTTTTCTTAGATTCATTTTTTATATTGCTTAACTCATTCTTAATATTCTGTAAACAGTATTAAGTTCAGTCCAGGCAATAATATAAATCCTGGAAAATTACTAAAAAAATTGAAGGATGAAAGCCAATAGAAGTTGAATTGGTGGTTACAGTACTCTTAACTCCAAGTTTGACTATAAACTACTATGACCTACTGAATTGGCACTTCTGCACCAAGGTGCTGTCTTTGATTTATTTTCCTGCCATTTACTATGGTCAATTTCTTGTGAAAAGTTGAAAACTAGATCTTTGTTTACTCCCTTGAAATATTTGATAGTGTTGCGTCTTCTTTTCATGCTTTGTCAAGTTTGATGTCCTTTATTAACTCTTGAGTCTGAAGAAAGAGATCCTTCCACCTTTGTGCTTTGACTTTTTCTTGTGCAGCTTTGTTTTGAATGCTAATGCACTTAATCGAGATTGTGAAGTTTTGAGTTAAATTTTTTGGAAGGATCTTACGAACACTACTTTCTGTAGGTTACTATTTTTGTAAAATCATGCAAAGAGCAGATAGATGTTCTCAGAAATAGTATAAATGAGGAAAATTCAAATTCAAAGGGATGGCTTGGATTGAAGGGTGACAATCTGAATGCTGATACTATAGCACACAAGCATGGAGTGGTATGGTTGCTACATACAATATAGTCATCAAATATTCAATAATTTGATTAGTACTGCTTCCTGATACATCGCTTCCCACTTTCTGCTGGTATTTGGAAATTCTGAAGTAACTTTATCGATACGGTTTGAATTTAAGATATTACTAGATGATCTGTGATGTTAGAGGAGTTGATGTTGTGTCCTTGTCCTTGATATCACTCTGTTAGTAGAATACTCTTATATCCATGTGACTATTCTTGTTATAACATTCCATGTGCCTATGTTAGATACCTCAACTTAAAGATTATTTTTATTCTACTATTTGGAATGTCGATGTTTTAGTGTAATTTTCTACAATCAGCAGACACTGTCAAATCACAGTTATTTTGTCCCCCATTCTCTGCTGGTGTTTCATATTTTCGACGAATAGCTTGTTTTAAATAGAGAATTTTTTTAAATGATCTCTGATGTTAGTGGTAATACTTCAAAATTGTTGTCTTTGTTTGGATTCTAGTAATTCTTTAAATTTGGATCTCTTACTTCTGCAGATTTGCTCTCCCTGAATTTTTCTTCTTAGAAAGTGGATGTAATATGTGGTTGCTCTGTGATTTGCACAACATATCACTGACTCATTGACATACACCTGCAACTGCAGATGGAGTAATTGAAGCCACTAGATTGTGGTGATTATTAATACTTCTTGATGATGTAAATATAATTTTTCAACCTAAGCTACGGTGTGTAATCAGATGGAAGTAGGTCTAAAGCTGTTTCTTCTACTTGTTTTCAAACTGCCTCGTGTTACGCTAAGATTGAAGCTGAGGATGTAAAAGAAAAGAAAAAAGATCCTTTAGAAAAGAGTGCCGAGGCATTTGAAAGCATATTTCTTCTGGTTTATCATGAGACTCACCATAGGTGAAAATCCTTTAGTAGTATATACACCTAATGGTGCACTGCGTTGCTTGTTATTCTTGGAGTGTGGATGCATATCCCCATATTCATTGTTTCCTTTTATACTGCAGGTTCTAATTTTAAGTGAAAAGCTTCACTCTGTTACATCACAGTTTGATCAGTTGCGGGCAATACGGTTTCAAGATGCTATTAACCGAGTTACACCAAGAAGGAAACGTAAGAGCACTACCAAATCAAATGCCGCAGAGACCTCTGCTTCTAGTAGTTTGGGTCCCGACATGAAAAGGGACTCTGAGGTCAGGGACAGTGATGTATCACAAGCAGCACCTATAAGAGTCCAAGAACAACTTTTGGACGATGAAACACGTGCCCTCCAGGTAAGTTGGAAGTTTTCTTATAGAGGATTTAGTTCTAGCAAGCAACTTCTTAAAGCTAAAATCACATAAACTCTATTCCAGTACACTTGACTACTATGATCACTCATATGATGCAGGTAGAACTGAACAGTCTCCTGGATTCTGTTCAAGAAACAGAAACAAAGATGGTGGAAATGTCTGCGCTAAACCACCTTATGTCTACTCATGTTTTGCAACAGGCCCAACAGATAGAGCTTTTATATGAGCAGGTTAGCGGTATTGTTGCTATTTTACTTTCTAGGTCGATAGAGCTTCTATTTTGTTAACATGACAAGTAAATCATTTTCTCTCTCTTTGTTTAACTAATTCAGACAATCTCTGCATTTCTTCTATTAACTTTGCCATTTGTAACCATTTCCTAGTTAGAACTAACAAACATCACAATTCGTGGATCTATGAGGTTATACTTTTATTAATTTGCTCTTTTAAGCATTTAGAAGAATATCAAGCATTCTAAGCCCCTATATACCGCTTGAGTTGAACAATTGTCAGCAATCGACATACATGCATGACAAGAAAAGAACAAAGAAAGATTAAAAACAATGAAACAATGGAATACGTGTTTGTAGATGATCAACCAGGCTACATGTTTCTTTGAAGTGCACTGAACAGAATTCAGAATGATATTCATCCATTGGCAGATATGAAATGAGATTAAAATGAAGAACTGGGGATTCATATAGTCGAACCCCAACTTGTTTGGACTGAGGCGTAGTTGTTGTTGTTATTCTTCCATTGGCAAATCATGTCATTATGTATTGTATCCTGATGTATTATCTGTAGTATGGGTTTTGATCACTGTATACTTCACGGAAGCTCTTGGGTGAAGTCTATGCCTTCTGTAATTAGTTTCGAGCTTCAGTTGGTATGAATTTTCTGGTTTTTCGTTTCAGGCAGTTGAAGCTACCCAAAATGTGGAACTTGGTAACAAAGAACTGTCACAAGCCATTCAACGTAACAGCAGTAGCAGAACTTTTCTTTTGCTCTTTCTGTTTGTACTTACATTTTCAATCCTCTTCCTAGATTGGTACAGTTAATTCTCAGTTTTTTGCACTATTTTTTGTCTTACAAGTAACAGGAGTATAGAGCCTATTTCGTCAACTAAAGGTGCGTATCGTTACTAGAAGACATAATACATACATGTGTTCTTTCGTCTTAGTTGACATCTACGTTTTCCAACTTTGAGTATTTGAACTTATATAAAGTTGATTAAGTAGACAGATGCATCCTACATGACATTATACAAATCGAGTGTATCTCACGTGAATTGCAACGTAGGATGTGTCCCAATAGTTTCACCATATTGAACTTTGATTCAATTTTACCAAATCTCAGTTCGGATTTTGGTGATCTAATTTATAAAATAGGAAAAAACAGAACATGGCTTTGGTTTTGATGGGATCTTTTCAACTTGGACCTCTAAAGTGACATAATTTTCAAATAATATAAGTTATGATTACATATAATATAGTTCAAATTACTTTGAAGTAATATATATTAATACTGAGTTTCAGTTATGTGCAATGAAGTTGATGGAGGATAACACGGGTTATATGCGCTTTTGTCTTTATTTTGTGTTTGGTTTTTAATTTTTATCTTTCACAATAAACAATTTTTTTTGTAGGGTATAAATTTATATTTTTGTATCATAATATTCTATAAGTTATGTCGAAGTTTGCCCGTAAATAATTTATACTTCATTAGGCATAAGTTCGATTGCTAAAGTATAAAAATTAAAGATCAATTTATTTGAAGAGAATTGTGCAATTTCAATGGATAAACTACTCAATTTTCAATTGTACAGAGACTAGATAAATTTAGAGCCCATTTGGATTGACTTTAAAAAAAGTAGCTTTTAAGTAAAAAAAAAATAAAACGTGAGGGAGATTTACTTTTGGTTTTAAACTTATTTTAAGTTATTTTTAACCTTCTCAAACACTCCCAAAAAACTAAAAATGACTTAAAAGTAGGTTTGACCGACTTTTAAGTCAATCCAAACAGATTCTTAACCATTATTTCCAAAATAAATTTTAAAAAAGGATTGGATACCCACCAATAAATATCTTACTTTCATTTGTTTTCTAGAAAGCAGACAGAGATACAAAAGATGAAGAGAGGGGATAACATGCATGCAAAAAAAAAAAGAGAACAATGTTAGGCAAGACTCCTAAAACAATATGATTGCAAATATGCAAAAAAATAAAAAACCTAAAGACAAAGTATTGACCCCTTTAGTTGGGGGAGTATAATTGCTATTTAAAATGCTTAAAAAGGAAAATCCTCATTTTCCATAGTTGCCTTCTTGGTGGAATTACAAATGATGGTGTTTCCCCTATAAAACAAGAGGCCAGCAAAAATAAAATACAAAGTTGAGGAAGATGAGAGTAAAGAAATGTTAGAGTAAGAAATCCAACTAACATAGGTCGTGGTGCAATGGTTGGATCCTTCATCCTTAACTAGAAATCTTGTGTTTGAACGTCGCCCATAAAAATAAGTCTTATAATTTGTAAATTTAAATTAAGTCGGATCTCAATACATGGTAGAAACACAAAAAGAGAGAGAAAGGGGAAGAAATCCAATTTTATTCCCTCTTAATAATTGAAAATCTTTTAAGTCAATGCTATAGAAATTTGATGAATAATAATGTCCATCTTCTTATCCTATTCTAGTTAAATATTACTCCACTATCTTTTATCTATAAAAAAAAATTCATGATGTGCGTCTAATTTAGATATCACCTTTTACACTTTTACATAAAACTAAATCAAACTTTATATGACGGAGTCTAAGTTCAAGTTGGTTCTTTTTTTTATTATTTCTTGGAATTGAGGTAAAATAACTGAGAATCAAATTTTCACAAATAAAATGATTATTCAGATAATCAATCAACTGAACTACAAAGATTTTCGCTTCAACCCATAACTTTTCGAATGAAGATTGAATGAATTCTTTTTGGAGATTAGACATAGTGAAAGTAATGAGACATCATATCATGCATGCCTGTATTTCTTTTACTAGCAATTTGGTTATATCTGTTTTATTTATCCACTAGAAACACCATTGATTTTTTATTTTTTTTCCCTTTTTGTGGAATTCTCATTTTGGGGAAAGTTAAAAGCACACCTTCTTCAAGTGGATACCTCTACTTATGGTGAAAGTCTTTGGTTCAGTAATACTCCCTCCGTCTACTTTTAATTGTCACGATTTACATTTTTAGAGTTAAACGATAAGAAGTTTAACTAATATTTTATGATATATTTTTTCATCATATTGATATGCAAAAAATTACAATTTATAATACTTTTCGTATAGTTTTTGAATATCTAATTTTTTTTGTTTAAAATATAGAATTAATATAATCTAATTGATCTTTAAAAATTAATCAATTTGACTTTCGAAAAGCACAACATGACAAATAAAAGTGGACGGAAGGAATAACATTTGATTACCTGGGGGGATACTTTTTCTTTTCCAACAGAATACATCGATTACTTACAGTATATTTTATTTTTGATGTTTAAATCATGACATGTTTTAATGGAGTATTTAAAAACATAATAATATGTTTCTATTAAATACTTTATATTCAATTTTTTTTTAAAAAAATATATGTATTTTTAAGCGTTTATTACGTAGATAAATTAATCATATATAAAATGTCACTTTCTTTAATTATATACAAGTCTCAATAGGGACATGTATATAGTTTTATAACTTATTGAGACCAACGTGTATAATTAAAAACACTAAATAGTTAACTTATCTATATAATAAACACTTGAGGATACACATAGAATGATGGAAATAGAACACATATATGATCTTTTCTTTTTCCATAAAATTGAAGTCGAAAGTCCCTAACTAATAGAATTATTTTATCATATATTTAGATATTCAATTAAAATATGAAATCATAATACGATTGTCTAAATAAAATATTCTACTAAGTTTAAGGGATTATTAATGCATCATCTTTTATTTTATTTTATGTTTACTATAGCAATGATGAGTCTTTAATAACTAGAATGGACTTGAGTTTGTTATTACTTCATCAACTAATTCTAATTATAGTGTGGTAAAACAATGAAAATGTCATGTCATTTCTTAATCTTGTAACAAATCATTATTAAGTTTGTTAATACTTTATCAAGCATGTGTATTAATTACCAATGGATTAGACTTAATCCATATATATAATTATTCTCAACTTCCCATGCTTCCTTTTAGAGCTAAAATCTCATAATTTCATTTGTCTTTTCAAAACATCAAATGTCTTTTGCAACCTGCAACACTAGTAATTATTATTATTCTTGAGAGAGCAAACTACACTTGTTCTTTCCATATAATAATATTATATCTCATTCAATTTGTTTCGATTGATCAGAGATGGTAAGTCATCCTTCATTTTTTACCATTGATTCAAAGTGGAAAGTATATTTTTAATTAGAGGTTTCGAGTTCGAGTCCCATAAATACGGAGTTATTTTTATTAGGAAACGCTTTAACCTTTACCCATTAATATAGGACTTTTCGATGAATCCAAATTTAATTGGGCTTCTCTACCCAAACACTGAAGGGGTTAAAATAATTAACGTTCAATGAGAATTTGAATATAAGTTTTTGAATTTTTCTGAAATAAAATTTACATTTTAAAAAATGATATAAAAAATATAATCAAAATAGTTCATAATTTAAAATATTTTTAAATATTACCTAAATGTCCAAATAGTAACTAAAATAAATAAATAAATAAAAATAAAAATAATACGTGTAATTAATAATATGGCATGCTATATTTTCATGTGATGTATTCCAAAATCCAAAGTCATCCAAATTGGAAAAGGTAAAAGGCAGAAGATCTTTCTTACAAAATCACTTTCATATCCCATTACATGAAAGGCTACTTATCTCGATACATGCGTATATCTCAATTTATGTGATAATATTTTTTATTTTTTTGAAATTTAAAATATGTAAATTTTGAATTAATAAGTACTTTCTGTACATATTTTGACCTAATCTAATTTAGGTTTGAAGAAGCTTTTTGCCTAATAAGTTTCATGTTACATCAATTCAAACTTACTCAATCTGTTTAATTGAGAGATCATAGAATGCCATCATATTCTGATCCAATAATTGCTGTTTTTCTTTCTGTATATTTTAGTTGTCTAGTAAGTCAATCGTATCCGTATTGAATCCTCTAAAAATACAATATTATTAAAGAATTCAACACACGCCTAATAATAATAGTTTAAAAGAATCCGAACTCGTAAAAGCTATGTGATTTGCCTGTTCTGTTTGACCTCAACAGAATGGTATAGATTATCCAAGACACACGATATCTAAGTACAATTTTTGGAGGTCTTTATTTTATATTATAAAAATTGCGATATAATGATAAGTATTCTTTTGGTTTAATTGTATTGTCTCGAGTTTGAATTAGGAAAATAAAATAGGTTAACTATAGTAAAATAAAATTTCTCTTTGGACAATAACCAGTGGAAATTTAATTCGAATATACAAAGGTAGAAAACTAATGAATAGTACCTTTCTAATTAATCTCTGAAGCTAAAAACCAGCGATCAAGCCTTGCATGCATGTTAATATGGAACTTTCTGGAATCTTCATCTTCCTGCAATTATCAACGGCTCAGATCAATCAGTACTCCCTTCTTCGATACCAAATCAACGGCTCCTGTTGTTTATGAATAAAACTAATTTTCTGCAAAATTATTGAAGTTGTTAAGCTTGGCTATGGAGAACAATGGCCAATTTCTCTTGTTGATGAAATTTGGTTTGCTTTGCAATGAAGTTTTCTATGGCTTTCTGAAACTCTTCGTTGCTTAATTCGTCTACTTCATGAGCTGTCTCCGGCGATACAGAATCGCCGGGATTTGTGACTTTCCGGCATTTCTCTGTCTCCGATCTCCGGAATTTGACGGAAATTTCCTCCACGTTTTCCTTATTCAGCTTCTCCGATTGAGTTCTCCTCGGTACTTTCGGTTTCGTCAATGCCTTGTTCATAACCGTTTCCAGTTCTTCGGAACCGAATGATTCCTGATTTTTCACGGTGCTTTCTTCAAAAATCGTCTGTTTGTCTTCATACACAATATCTCGAGCTTCAATTTCCGGAACCAAAGAACAGTTTCCGGACGAGAAATCAGCTGAAAACTCGGTGTTTTTGAGAAACGAGTCATAGAGAACTTCAGTTCCGGCGACATTCCGGAAAATCGAAGAGTCTCCGGAGTGGAGGCCGGACTTCAAGAGCAGAATGAGGACGATGAAGTTGCATAGAATGAAAATGAAAACAGGACTAAGTATTAAACCGACAATTTGACGAAAATATTCGCCGGAAATCCTCACCGCAAAAGGCAAACGAGTGGAAATCCACAACAACAAAAGAACCACAAAGCAAAACTCAACAACACGAAAAACCTTCGCAACGCATTTCAAACTCCAGAGTTTCACAATCACCGCATTATCCTCCACTTTCACACCGCCAACAAAATCGCAAACATCCATCGAAAAAAAACAACAAAAATATGAAAAAATAAAAATAGAACAATCCAGCACTAAAATTTCAAAAAATCCGATTCTCCGAGAAAATACAACATCATTCACATGATAACCAAACTGAAGAATCTAGAGTTTGAACCTCAAACAGTGAAATTTTCCGAGAAAATACGGCATCTACACAACGTGACGAAGCTTCAGAATCTGGAATTTGAATCTTCAAACAGTGAATTTTTCCGAGAAAATTTGAAAAAAGCTGTAAAATTGATATGATACTTTTGGTTTTATTACTGAAAGAGTAGAGAAAAGGACTGAGGATTTTTTGGATTTATTTGCAGCGTTGTAGGAAACGTTTCAGAAGAAAAGGATTTGGTACGAGTCAAATGAGGAACAAAAGAATAGTACGGAGTTAAGAGTAGTAACAAATATTATTTGATATTCGAAATTCACTACTCCTACTAATATAGATCGGCTATAACCTATATTATATACGAATAGATTATTTTTTATATTTGGATTTATTGTACTTAAGAGGGTTTTTTTAAAACAGTTTTTCTAGCTATTTCCATGCATGAGATAGTAATAAAATCTACGTATATTCTATCATCTCAAAACTTTACTTGGATATATATATATATTGTTATTGTTGTGGTCGTAATAGAGTTTTTTGACGAGAGAGATAGTAATGGCAAATAGACGGATTTGTTTGATTTGATCGGATTGAGAATGAATTTGATATAAGTAATCCACTCAAATAAATATAAGTAAAAAAATAAATTGTATAAGATATGAATCGAACAAAATGACATTTTAATCTTAAGTATTTGATCTTTTGTTAATTGAGTATGAATAGCTTTGTTGAGATGGAAAGCAATTTTGCGAAAAAAACTTTTGATTCTATAAATTGTGTTAGTTTTAATTTTAATTTATCAACTTACTTATTTTCATGGTTTTTATTTGAATCGGAAATTTCTATCCTAACACAAAAATACTGTCTAGATTAAAATTCAAGATTTTTAATTAAAGATAGGCCAATAAGATCAGGAAGAAGGGGATTGGATTCTTCCTTTTATCCGGACTGACTCTAATCGTGAAAAAATTCTAATTGTCCCATCATTTCTTTGGTGGTAACTAACACTAATATTAGGAGTACTAAAATATGTGAAAATGCTACCAAATAACTATTGTTCATTTTCCTAATTACCTAATGTTGAATATTGTGAAATATTTAGTTTACCATTGGGTTACGTCAAGTATAGCAACATGGAATGTTTGTTATTAAATTAAATATCCAAGAGGAAAATCTTCACATTATGGTGTTAATTTTTATTTTTGGGTATTAATCTACTTCACTTTGAGGTTTTATAGCCTTCCTCTAATCAAGGAATTATGGACTAATTCAGTTCATCTTCCTAGGTTTTTCAAACCTTTTGTATACCATTCATGCATGAAATAAAAGAGTATGGTATTCGTGTCATAACTAGTTTCATCAAATATAAATTCAATAATGATTTTCGAATTTAAACTTTACATATAATAAATTCTAGGATAGTGATAATCAATGTCAGTTTCTAATATGAATACATAGTTTAAACTAAAACTATCGAGTTCGAAAGAATTAACTCATAATAAGTAATTTTCTTTTTGACCTTATATAAACGGGTGATTTATAAGAATGATATTAAGATCATGAGTCATCCTGTATTTTTGACCTTATTTGCTCTAAATTTTATTTTATAAACAACACTTTTGACTTTGAAAAATTGTCCATGAGACGGGCACAAAGAGGGTCAAAAGTTGAAGAGCATTATCAAGATCGTTGAGCGTAATTGTTGTGTATATATTAATATTCCCTCGATCTCAATTTATATGATATAATTTGATATATATTAATATTCTTTCGATCTCAATTTATATGATACAGTTTAAATATCGTAAAAAATGTCACTCCCATCCCGAGTGCTGAGTGCTGACTGTCTTGGGTCGGCTTGGGTCTTGTGTTGTGTGAGTTGCTTGTTACTAATATTTCCATATTATAAAATAATGTTATAAATTAGTATTATTTTGTTTTATTTTATGTAGCATATTTTATTTTTTGATTTATTAAGACTTATTTTTGTTTTACTTTTAATATAATGATTATAATTATAAATATTAATAGGCATGTTTGGAGATGAAGTCAAAATTTAAAATTTCTGGTTCAAGATTTCAGTATTTTTTAGGATAAAATAGCGTTTGGACGAAAATTGTTGGGTTCAACTGATCAAAGTCATACCTTGGTTTCTAGCTCTGCTCTATGCATGTTTAGACCATAGAATTTCAAAATTATTTTTTTTTTTTATAAAAAAATCATGCTTAATCAAATATCATTACCTAAATTGAGATAGAAAAAATATATCTTTAAAATCTTTTTGCACAATTTGTCTCTCAATTACAAAAAGGGAAAACTACCTTATTAAACATACATTCATATCATATAATCTAATTCTACTTATACTTTGAAATAATTATATATTTTATTACTAATTAAGAGTTTTCTATCATATATTGAGGAATACACATCTAGCTACATATATTTTTGCTACCAGATACACTAAAATAGGGAGAGAAGTGAGTGAGATGGGGAGGGAGGTGAGTGAGATAGAGAGGGTGATAGTCATGCAGTGTCCCAGATATATGTGAATCACACTAGATACATGTATTTTGTATGTATCTAGTGTGATTCATATGTATCTAGGAAACCAAATACATTGAAGAGTAGCAAGCGAGATGGGAGGAAATCGAGCGAGATTTGTCTATATATCTCAGATATATGTGAATTTACTTGGATATAGCGTATCTAGAGCACCTAAAAAAAACAAATAATCAACTATCTCTATCACTCAACATGCCAATTGTGAAACTATTTTTATCATTTATCAAAAACGAAAAACAAAGAGATAAGAGAATTAATTATAAAAATTGAGAGGCCAAATTGGAAGAAAAGATGTAGAGTGTTGAGGTGTGGGCAGACAAAATAGCAAGAAAACATTGGTCCCAACACAACACTTCGTATAAATTATCACTTTCCAACAATACAAAGAATTGCAAGGACTCTGATTATTAGCCCCCACTACACAAATAAAGCAACCAATCATAGTTTATTTATATATAGGAATTCATAGTTTAATGACCCCTTTTTTTTGGGTGTCACGAAATACGGATTCAAAATTTTAAGTGTTTTTTATGCTTATTTCCATTGATTTTTCGAAAGTTAATCAATCGATTCCATTGAACCCCAAATTTAGTCAGGTCGGGTCTCACAAACTTAGTGACCGACATTCATTGCATTTTTATTAATAACATTTCTTTTTTCAGTGTTTCAATGTCACGAACAAGGAAATTAAGATTTTAATCATTTTCATGTGTATTATAATCCATTGATTTTTCAAAAATTAAGCGATAGACGCCGTCGGCCCCAAACTTATATATATAGTATTATTTGTTTTATTCTCATATATAGTTTTTAAGTTTCACGTTCTTTGATTTTTGTATTTCTTGTGCTTCGGTTATCACATTAATTCTATGTAATATATTTATTATAATGTTATCACATTAATATGCTGATGTAATTTGCTTCTTTTCAAATTTTATGTATTTAAATGCTTTTTTTTAGTCGAGAGTTTATCAGAAACATTCTCTATCTCCATGAGTAGGGTTATAGGGGTAAGATTTGTATATACTTGGATATTTAATATAGTTCAAATGTGAATTTTTTTCTTTTGATCGATCTGATAAAATGTTATTAGTGAATCTCCACCCTTTTCTTTATTTAAAATGAAGAAATGTCAATTTATTTCGCCACAAATTCTATTGTGGGGTTTATGAAACAATTAATGACTACATTAGAAGTCGGATGAACAAATGTAAAAAATTTGCAACTTGGAGAAAAAAGGACTATTCCAAGATCGACATTACACTCTTTTATAAGTTCACTAGCATTTTTATATATGGTTAAAACCGTTTAGAGAACAAGGTTGTTCGAATAGTTTCTTTTTCTATTTTCTCTAATGGACTTTTTTGACTTCCTGTTGTTCTCTTACCTTCCATGTTAGAATATAAAAAAATATTATAGATCAATTATATTCAAGAAATGTGACTTAAAAAAATGAAATATCACGAATATTATACTCATAAATTAAAAATGTATTCACAATGATAATTAAATTTCAAGTCAAATATTGTAATAGAAAGTAATCTTTTCTGCATATTGAAGATTATAGCAGAAAATTTATATTGAATTGACACTCAAAATCTGAGTTTTATGGTAACATATATGAATATGAAATATTAAATAAAAATAGGTAAGTTGTTTAATGTACTAATGAAATTTACCAATTAGAGGTTAACCATTACTATTGATGGACCATTAATTACGTACCAAAATCTTTCAATTCCTTTATGGTAGCTAAATAAGATATTTCGCTTGGTTAAATAAAACATAAACCTATCATTTAACTTGAAATGGAAAATATATTAATATACTTACAATTTTAAACATATGTAGATCCTTCCCTTAGATTAATATTGTAACGACCTGTCCAGACATTATTAAAAAACACCTTGTTGCGGGAAGCAAGAATTATTGAAATATGCTATAAAATTAATTCGGGGTGACACGATGAAAAATTTTAGAATTCAAATTTTGCTCGAACTGATGTCATCCCGTTATGGTGGAAATTTTCCCGCTATAGGGCCACTGCTGTAGCGGTCGATGGGTCGCTATAGCGGGCTGACGAAATCAGCCACTAGAAACATGGATTTTGTATTAGGACTCCTTCTCTTCAATTGAAAAAAAGAATGAGGGTTGCTCCAAAAACCCTCATAGGCTGCTCCAAGCTTGGAAACAATGGAGTGGAAAGACTCTCGTGCAAATGGGGTAAAAACCCATGGTTTCTAGGCCTAATTCCGTCAGAATTTACCTTCATGAAGTCAGTAGTTCATGTTCAAACATCTGCAGTAGCTGCTTGCGTCCAGATATGTCACGATCTAAATTATTGGGCCATGCAGACACCTACTCTAATACATGGGCAGGAGAACCTTTACAACCCAAATTAAACTATGAAATGCAGAAATAAACAACTTTTGCAATATATTAACTTATTTAGTCCTGAAAACCCATTGTCAAACTTGATAAAATACATTGTCTTGTAAAATACATGAATCCCTCCCTAGGAACTTATCTAAATATGTAGAAGAGATTCTAAGAGGAAAACAACATATGGAAGAAATAAGATACAACTCCCACCGTAAGGAAAGATGAGTAGAAGGTGTCGGAGAATTGTCATTGTCTTCACCTATGAAACATCACTGATTGCTGGAATCATACTATGCCAAGTGAAATAACAAGAGTAGTATCAGTTCAAAAAATAAGTAATGGTAGGCATCATCGGTTGACCCGAACATACCACATAATATCATGTAAATAATCAACGGAACATGCACATTTGAAGATAAGACTAGGACTCTCATATATTCTAACCCAAGTCACACCACCTCCTTTCCCTGCCAACTCTAATATTTAAACATGTGATCTTTTTACCATTCTCATATCAGATTATAGCCTAATCCTTCTATCATTTAAAGATTCCCTCAAATACAAGACCACCACTACTTTGATAATCAGTTTACTACTCCCCTGCAAATTCTCATATCAACACCTTGCCTTTACAACACCTCAGTTATACAAAATACGAACAAGTAACCATAATTTAGCAAACAAACATATATACAATTATAGTCACAAACAAAAAATAGCTCGGACTCCAAGTTCTGACCCCGAAGTGATATGCACAATAATCATGAACAACCTCAACACAATAAGCAATACCTGATTCATCATATCTTCAAGAAACCCGGACTATCAAAGATCCCTAAAATATCATCCACAATGTTTAACATGCAACCCTGGTCTACACAAGAACCATCTTAGCATTTAAACAAAAACTGGGTTACTCATAGACCAACATGTAATCATCCTATTACAAGAAGTAAACTCGGTTCTCTCATAGGACTCACGTACAAATTACTAGTATACTAGCGTGATACTCGAGCCAACCATATATGTATATTTCGATACCAGATCTGGTATCTGTGTCAATCATTAGTATATATCAGGCATGATATCCTAGTCAGCCTTGGATATATTTTGTATCAGGCGTGGTACCCGTGTCAACCATTAGCGACACAAACACAATCACAAGCACAATGAATTACAATACCCTTATAAGCACAAGTAAACAACACCCTTCATTTTATGAGATTGTCAATATTTATCATTTAAAATCATGTTCTTTCCTTTTCTCTAATCATATATCATGCATGCAATACTAAAAAGTAGTTTACAAGCACATATAACATAGACAGGAAAATAAACAACGATCACCTTCCTAAAGGATTCCTTTCCAAATATTTTCTGATCATAATCTGATTACCCACAATTTCCTTCCTAGGTAACACTCAACAAACATCATAATGCAAAAAAAACTAATCAAGTCCATCATCAGCCTAAACCACAACTTAACCACACATTCAACAATCCAGACTCCATGTCTGAAGGCCTATGCATGAAGTTTTCTAATAATCTGTAGAATATTATACAAGTACATACAAATATAACTACTCAGTTAAGAAAATCTAGACTATATGGGCGCCAAGAAACTACTGAAGATCTATGAATGTAACTTCTAGCTCCTTGGGGGAGAATCCAGATGGACCTAGATCGGAAATATCATTGGGTTTTAACTTTTTTTGTGCTAAATCTCCATCTTCATTGTTCTCGAGCTTAGAGTGGATTAGGAATTTTTTTTAGCACACCTCGTTTGTTTTCTCAGTGGAAAGTGATAAGAAAAATAAATAAAAAAAGGTCTAAAATGCCTCTCAACTATTTGAATTGGTACAAAACTATCATCCATCCACCTTTTGGCCCCTAAATACTCCTGATGTCAACTTCTTGGCTAAAAATACCTTATTTCTAATGACCGTCACTCATAAGGTGGATGGAGGGTAAATTTATACCAAATTCCATAATTTAAGGGCATTATATGCCTTTCTCCATTAAAACAATTTGAAATGACTTAATATATGAGCTCATATGATTGACCTAATTTTACATTTCACAGTGAATTAAAAAATATAAAAAATTAGTCATTTACTATCTTCTATCT
>JAJONR010013349.1:0-12902 GCA_029582245.1 Solanum etuberosum | reverse complement strand
CCCCCCAAAAAAAAAAAAAAAAACTCTCTTTTCTTGAGTCATAAAATAGATTTGGATCAACCTAACCAATAGAAGATTGGATCAGCCTAAACAAAAGAAGATTTATTTTTTAGTTGAGTGGAGTTTTTGAGGACTTTAAAAAAGGGTGAGGTATATTTTTAAAATCATATGATATTTTTGAAATTAAGAAAACTATTTATAGAAAAAATTTAAAATTTAAATCAGTTAATAAAAAGAATAAATATGCACCATTTATTAGACAAGATATATACACATTATTATTAGTTTATTCATAGATATTTATGTGATTACCTTATAGGTAATCAAATAAATTAGAATCAAATCATAAGAGATACTGATATAATATGAGTTTTCCTTTACTAGAGGGATTTAGAAAAATTGTATTAAAATTTGATATGTATGTTACTATCCTATCCCTAATTATTTGTCCACTTTGAATTGACACATTTATTAAGAAATAATGATTGACATAGTGAGTTTATTATTTTACGCCTATTAATTATGAAGTGGATGAATTATTAATTTAAGATTTTCAAGAAGTTCTAACTTTTTCAAAATTAATTAATTGGGGATATAATAGGTAAACAAAATTGTCCTTTCATGATTTGTCAAAGTAGACAAGTAAAAAAAAAAGAATTAAACAAGTAATTAGAAACAAAAGGAGTAACAACATGATAATTGGCCCTACCATAATTACCAAAAAAGTAATAATGTCAATAATCAATTAATACAAAATTAAATTGGAATTGTAATTTTAAAATAATACTAGTTGTCATTTCACCCTATGATGTTCTAATCCACCAAAAGCTCTTTCTTAATCTTTCCTAATTCTCTTAAACAAAAGTAGCTTTGGACAAAAATTATTAATTAACAATGTAATTAATCATGTGAAAATCCTCTTTATTAGTTGGATCCACAAAATTAATTAAAGAAAAAAGAAAAATAAACAAAGACGGACCTAGTGGTAGGTAGGCAAACATAAAACAATATGTGTCGTCATTTGTTGACTTACAAATATTGAAACAAAAATATTTAATGTTTTTAATATCTCATTGTGTCATTTTTCAAATTTCGAGAGTTAATTTTTAAACTTTAACCATAAATTATGCATTTTTAGAACAAAATTTACACACTAAAATATTACATAAACAAACATTATTATAATTTATAATAATTTTTTTAATAATTAATAGTATCCAACCTTAACTTATTCAAAAGATAAAAATATCACATAAATTAGAACGAAAGAATAGTAGAAAAGAATGATGTTATAATGACGTGTGAGGATAGACATTCACTCTAACTTTTTTATTAAAAAAAAAAAATGAGCTGTATATATATAGTGGCCAGAAAGGCAAAAGTTGCGGGGATTCATTTTTTTTTTCTTCTTATTTTGTGTTATTAAAAGCCCCTTTTCAGAGAACTTGAACAAACTCCAAAAATTGCTTTTTTATCATAAATTATCTCTAGTTCGATCTCGATTTACTAATTTACGAGATCGAACGTACATTTTCATCGAGGCTTTAATCGGCGCATACACGCCGATTATGGCCTTATTCTCTTCTGAAACCACAATATTCAACAAATACGAGCTAGGAAAACTCCTAGGATGTGGCGCATTTGCCAAAGTGTACCACGCTAGGGACATCAAAGATGGCCGTAGCGTGGCGATTAAAATAATTAACAAAACAAGAGTTAGCAACGCGATTTTAATGGCGAATATCAAACGTGAGATCACCATTATGCGACTTCTACGACACCCACACATCGTCAAACTTGACGAAGTGTTGGCTACCAAGACGAAGATCTACTTCGTCATGGAATTTGTTAAAGGTGGCGAATTGTTCGCCAAAATTGCTAAGGCTGGAAAATTTTCCGAAGATCAAAGTCGGAAAATTTTCCAGCAACTCATTTCTGCTGTTCGTTATTGTCATTCTCGAGGTGTGTACCATCGTGATTTGAAGCCTGAGAATTTACTTATTGATGAAAATGGTGATTTGAAAGTTTCTGATTTTGGGCTAAGTGCGTTAACGGAACAAGTACAACAAGATGGGTTGTTACACACGCTTTGTGGGACCCCATCTTACGTGGCACCAGATGTTTTAACAAAAAAAGGATATGATGGAGCTAAGGTATGTTAAATTATAATTTGCGATGATCTGTTATGATTACTTATAAATTGCATATTTAGACGTAGAAATGAATTTTTTTGGGTAATTTTGTGAAAGGTTGCAAATCAAATCTAGAAGATCTTATATATGCGACATGTGAATACTCATCTTTTAATTCGATAAATTCATCTTTTTTATGAGATTCTATTGTTGTATCGCGAAGGAATTTGTTTATATTCTAACAATATTTCTTTAAAGAAGTTTGTTTTCACATGGTGAATGATTTTTTATTAGAAGTGGATAGTCAATTTAGGATTCTATTATATTGCGAAGGTATTTGTCTATATATGAGTAATATTTCTTTTAGGAAGTTTATTTTCACATCTGTTGTAACTTTTTTTTCAATAGGCGGACATTTGGACATGTGGAATCATCTTGTTTGTGTTAAATGCTGGATATTTGCCATTTCATGATTCAAATCTTATGGGGATGTACCATAAGATTATCAATGGAGAATACAAGTGTCCGAAATGGATATCATCCGAGTTAAAGCGATTTTTACGTAGACTTCTTGATATAGATCCAATGACAAGAATAACCATTGAAGAAATCATGAATGATCCTTGGTTTAAGAAAGGCTTGAAACGCGTTAAATTTTGTGAGGAAGATGGTAAGCTTCAGAGACGAATTCAGAATTCAGATGAGCCTAGCGCGGAAATAGAAGACGAGAACAAGAATTCTTATTTGAATGCTTTTGATATAATTTCATTCTCTATGGGATTAGACCTCTCAGGATTGTTAAATGACGGTTTTAACCCTTTAGAGGATTTCGAACGATTAGTTGTTGAAGGGTCATTGGAGATAGTAATGAAGAAAGTAGAAGAACTGGCAAAGAAGGAGAATATGAGGTTAAAGAAGAAAAAAGAATGGGGAATAGAGTTGAAGAAAGGTAAATTGATTATGAACATGGAAATTAACAGAGTGATAGATGGGTTTATTGTTGTTGAGGTTCGTCGAAAAGTCGGTGATATTGATATGTACAAAGAAATATTGAAGAATAACATGAAGCCAGTAATTCTCGGCCAACAGCCGATGGAAGTACTGATTTCGACAGAGATGGATCCATAATTTAGAGTCAGTAGATTCATAATTGTGTTTGATCACAAATGAGTGTGCTTTGTACATAATAAAGAGAGAGTATATTAAACGTTAAAAAATAAAAGAGGTGTAAAAGGGAAGTTATTCATTACTTACCCATATATACTGTTAATATTATATTTTTTGTATGTGGGTTGAAAATTTTGTTGTGAGAAATAAAACTACACTATTATTGTGTGTATAAAAATTAATTGGTAACCTAATATAACGAATCTCTAGCATGTATTAAATTGGTATGAAAAGTCTCTTATTTGCGGCGCATATAACTTAAATTTATTTATATTTTACTTTAAAAAAAAATAGAAAGTGTGAATGATAATTAAATGAATATCATATCATAAATTATAAATCAATGAGATATTTTAATTTGATTATAAATTAGAGATTCAGGTTTAAATTCTGAAAATAAAATTTATGATTAAAAGATGTTACCCTTTTAAATAAGTTTAAGCTCTATGTCTCTCTCTAATATTAATTTAAATTAATCGAATGAGTAAATTTAAAACATCATATGATTATTAATATTTTATTAATTAAAAATAAAGAAGAATAAGTCGTGTTGCCTCTTGGAATAATAAAAGTCTACCCCTTGTTGTTGGCCAAATGATTTTGCCGTCTTCCTTTTAATACTCTCATCGTCTTAATTTATGTGGCAAATCAGACATTAAAAGTCAATCAAATATTTTTCTAATTAAATTTTTAAATATATATATTTAAAATATTTTAAATTATTAATTATTATAATTTATAGTATTTTCTTATATAATTTTCTCAAATAAATAATTTTTAGTTTATTTTAATAAAACTTCCATATTCAAATTTACTATCAAAATATAAAAAATTGACTTTTAATTATAAGCCGACATAGGAGAGATCTTTGTCTCTTCAACCTCCAATTTTTGACTTATTCTTATTTCACTTATGTGTTTAATTTATATAAAAATATTTCTTATATTTTTTTAATAAAAAAATAAGACGTAAGTTTGAGTCTTGAAAATTGATATAAACGAGTGTATTCTTTTTTTTAGTCAACTATAAATGATATGAATTTATATTAATCATATCAATAGTTATTGAAAATTAAATAGTTAGAAAATAATATTTATGGGTTCGCACAAATAACTCATCATTAAAGCTTGTTTTGCTCTTGCTCTACCACTTGTCTTATTTCCTATATTAATGTTTTGACTATGCTCTATTACGGAATTTGGGATTCGATTCCTCTCCATTTTTATTCTGTCCATTTTCTCTAAGTTTTTATTTGGATGAGAAATATATGTTATAAATTTAAATTAATGGTTGAAATTTAATAAATTAAAAATAAGTCTTAATCATAATTAAGATAATAAATATTTTATACATTTACTCCCAACATATTAGACAATTCTACATTTCTAGCCACTAATTTTTTTATTCTTTTTACTTATTTTTTTTAAAGCAGCGTAATCAGGGAACTTTGTAGGCTTATAATATGTATCTTTAATTATTTGTATTATATTAAAATCAGGGAACTCAGTACGATTTTTTAAACTAATTGAAGGCAAGTAAGAAAAGTTTTTATATATTTAGGATAGATATCATGTGCAATTAAAATTGGGGGATTAAAAATATAAATATATGAATGTAATTAATTATCTTAATCATAGTTAGTATTTATCTTTAATTTATTAAATCTCAACTATTGATTTAAATTTGTGACATGTGTCTCTCATCCAAATAAGAACTTGAGGAAAATTGAGAGAATGGAAATGGAGAGAAGCCAAATTCCGAAATTTGAGATTTAATATATTTTCTTCGTTTCAATTTATATTAGTTAGTTTGACTTGACATGAAGTTTAAGAAAAAATAAAACCTTTAAAAATTTGTGGTATAAAATAAGTCATAAATATTTGTGTGGTTATAAATCATTATATAAAAAAATAAATAAGTATTTTAAAATTAAATTGTTTCTTTACCTCGAAATTTGAGATCTAATATAGTATTTGATAATTAAAATTATTTATTGTGTTTTTCTTTTACACATTTTTAAGAATATGATAATTAAAAAAAATATTTTTTATCTTTATTTATATCTTAAGTTATAATTTCTCTTTAGTATTAAATATTTACTAGTTTATAGCCCCCCAAAAGTGGGTGGAACTTCATTAAAATACCTTGGGAAAATGCATAATTACCCCCAGCCTATGCCCGAAATCCCAGACACACACCTAAACTATACTAAGGTCCTATTACCCCCCCCCCGAACTTATTTTATAAATAATTTTCTACCTCTTTTCGGCCTACGTGGCTGAGTCCGTGACTTCACCTATGTTAGGCACGTGAGTGTTATTTTTAGACTACACTGACCAATAAAAATTGGCCACGTGTTAAAATAAAGCTGGAAAAAAAACCTCATTAACTCAGATGTCTTCTTCTTTATCAGAGTGTTCTTCATCTTTTGAAAAAAACAAACCTCCATTATTCTTCAAGTTAAATCATAACATAAACCCTAAAAAATAAGCATGAAGTTACATTTCACTCAAAGATCGAAATCTATATTTAACAACATATCATAACCCCTACGAAATATAAGTATAACAGTAAGAAAAAAATAAAATAAAATAAAGAAAAAACTAACATTTGAACTCAACCACGATTCTTGATGACTTAGAAGAATAAAATCGACCCACAGATGCACGATTGAAATCGACCCACAGATGCACGACTGAAATCGACCCACAGATGCACGACTGAAATCGACCCACACATGCACGTCTGAAATCGAACCACACATGCACGTCTGAAATCGAACACTAAGTACCAAAATCTAACATAGAAAATCGATTATGAGTTTATATTTCTGAAAATCGAATTTTTGAAGATAATTGTTCTTTCCCTTGTTCCTTTTGGTAAAGTTAAACTTCAAAAAGGAAGATGAAATTTTGGAAAGTGTAAAAGCTACTTTTTGAACTGATAGCTTGTCTTTTTAGAAAGTTAAAAAAGTGGGCCCCAACGCGTGTTGAACAATACTTTCAAGCTATTTGGTTGATAGTGCCACGTAGGCCGAAAAGGGGTAGAAAATTATTTATAAAATAAGTTCAGGGGGTAATAGGATCTTAGTATAGTTTAGGTGTGACTCTGAAATTTCGGGCATAGGCTGGGGGTACTTATGCATTTCCCCAAATACCTCACTATTTTCATGTTTTTTTTTTTTTTTTGATGACAGGGGAAACCCGTAACCGCTACCCTTTGGGTGCGCACAGGGTAAAACCTCCGCTCCTATGCAATAGCTCGCAAACACATAGGAGAGATAACCCGCACTAGACAAGTTCGGTGCGATGAGCTCGACCCAGAAGGCAAACCCCTTGCTCGAAAGCAAGGGATTTCGAACTTGAGACCTCCAACATGGAAGTCCCAAGGCCAAACCATTGTGCCACCCCGAAGGGTATTTTCATGTTTATTTTTGCAAATGCGTGCCTTGTATGGCTTATAATATGGTAAATGATACTGTAAAGGAAATTAATTTTAATAGCCATCCATCTATGCATTAAATTAAAATCATCAGCGAATATATAATATATGTATAATTCATATATAATGTGTATGATCATATATAATCTATGTATACGGACCGAAAAAAGAAGTAAAATTACCCAACTATTTGTGTAAAAATGCAGAGTTGTTTTCAAAATGGTACCCTGAAAATTGATACACTAGTTAGTACAATATTTTGGTATTAGGATTAGCATCAGCACCTCCCTTCGTCCCAAAATATTTGTCACATTTCATTTCTTGATCAAAATTATTAATGTTTGTATTTAAGATATGTTGTCTACATCACACACCTTGAATTGTGGCCCTTCCTCAGACTCTACATGAATGCGGGATACTTTATACATCAGACTGCCCTCGTAGGCATCTAGTTTCCAAAATCTATTGGCTCGACTAAATCAGAATTGTGGCCCTTCCTCAGACTCTACATGAATGCGGGATACTTTATACACCAGACTGCCCTCGTAGGCATCTAGTATCTAAAATCTATTGGCTCGACTAAATCAGATTTAGTCTACATAGTTTCCATTATTCCATTAAACACGACAGCGCTCCTTACGACGATTTTCTCTTCATGAAACACCAGCAGATTAAAGAGAAAATCAGAAGCAAGAGTATGGTATCTATGAGAACAAAAATCACTTATACTTTGAGAGATATATTGTACAGAACAACACCATGATTAGGAAACCTCAACTACAAAATGAACATCTAGGCTACGCGGTGAACAAACCGGGAATTCTAACAAGAGAATTCAAAATAAAATGCAAGAATACTATACCTGAGATCTGAACATGCTAGTTGAAGCAACTTTTAAACCGACTTTCCCTCCTTACGTCAAGAGGATTCGACAGTTACATAGATAAGACATCTTAACTTGGCCTCAACCGACAACTGAACAACCCAACTTTGAGAAATGCACATATAGACACCTCAACTAATTTCCACTGTGTCAGTTGAACACTCCAACTTACAAAATGATCATCCAGACAACTCCAAAATTTATCGGTGTCAGGCATCCATGAGACACAATAGAGACGAGTTGAGGTTTCTCAAAGTTGGAGTAATTCGTTGACAGTTGAGGCTAAGTTAAAGATGTTTATGTATGTATCATGCCTACCCTATTTGCAAAGTATGACTTTTCCGATGAAGGGGATTCATTGGAACCCCTCACGTGCACCTAGCTCAGCCCCTGCATTTAGGACAAAATCTGAACAAGGAAGTGTATGGTAATCAAGGTAACTGCTCTTGCTGTATCAGATGGTTTTGGAGTAGCAGTTGCTGCTGCTCTGGAGGTTGTTGCTGGTTATCTAAATGTTGTTCCTGCTGAAGTTGATTATTTGGTGGCTTCTCGTGAAGCTGGTCTTCCGACTGCTGAGGCAGCTGCTGATCTTCTTGCCAAGTCCAAACGATATCTTGAAGACCTGGTCTTAGGCCTTCGTTCAATATCTGTTGATATTCCAATGTATCCCCATTTGATTTTTTCACTTCCACCAAATGAAAAGCTTCAACGACCTCAAAGATCTCCACGTCAATGCTCAAAGTTCCCTTTTTTCCTTCTTTTGTTCCTTCGAACCTCAGTAATCCTGCATCCCTTTTGCAAACTTTCAGCTTGAGATGTTTAGCAATATTTTCGAGCTTGGATATGATCACTGATGCAGTTTTACGGGATGTGAATTTAGTTTCTTTCTTTAAACAAGGTTCCTCAAACAATCTGGATAAATCAAATTTAGCATAAAGGGAAATGATATCAAATGCATTCAACTTTGGAATCGAAGCCACTTCTTGCTTGTCCTCTGTATTTGCTGAAGCTAAATCCGTGCTTACTTCATCTACTACTGTAGATTTAGAGGAAGTTGAAATTCCCCTCCGGAACCACGAACTTGCTCTAATTTTTGCAAGGGAAATTCTTGAACTTGGATTAGGATCCAACATTCTCGAAAGTAGACGTCGGGCTTCTGGTGGAAACCAACTCGGACATTTGTATTCAGCTTTCCCAATCTTCCTATACATCTCCATCAAATTTGAGTCTTGAAATGGAAGGTAACCAGCCAACAAAACGTATAGGACAACCCCACACGACCAAATATCAGCCTTAGTTCCATCGTAGCCTCTTCTGTTAATCACCTCCGGAGCAACATAAGCTGGAGTCCCACACGTCGTGTGGAGGAGTCCGTCTTGGTGCTTTGACTCAACTAGAGCACTTAAACCAAAATCTGAAATTTTTAAGTTTTCATCGTCATCTAACAGCAAGTTTTCAGGTTTCAAATCCCGATGATAGACACCCCTACTATGGCAGAAATCTACAGCATTTATCAACTGATGAAAATATTTCCGTGCGGCGTCCTCTTTTAGCTTTCCCTTAGCTACCTTGTTAAAGAGCTCACCTCCTTTACAATATTCCATGATAAAGTAAATCTTGGTTTTTGTCGCCATGACCTCGTAAAGATGCACAATATTTGGATGTCTGACTAGTTTCATAACAGATATCTCCCGTTTGATCTGATTCATGAGCCCGACCCTGAGAACTTTTTCCTTGTCTATGACTTTGATGGCAACACTCTGTCCAGTTTTGATATTCCTCGCATAGTAAACCTTGGCAAATGTACCTTGACCTAATAATCTGCCCACTTCATAGCGCTCCATCAGTATGCTTCCTTTATTGGCCATAAAAAAATAATCTATATATCTCTTTCTAGTACAAACTTAGATGCAAAACCTTATAAATTACTGCCACTCAACCATCCGCGCACAAATTATCGTTTATTAACGCAACACACAATGTACAGCTACTCCATGCACTTTGCATCTTGGCGGAAGCAATGATGCTATGGTCGTTGCACCTGGGCTCAATATTCTCAAGGATGAAAAATGGCAACTCTACTAAGCCCAAAGCCTCGAGATGATCACTTTTAGAATTCGAGACACTCAAACACATTTTTCAGCATTCCTAGGACTATCTCTTCTCAATTACCACTAGAAAACGTTGAAAAAGTGCGTAATCAAACAACTAGATGAACTTCCACTGCCTCCCTGGAAAAGATGAAATATGAGGAAATGATTTCAGTAGCTAGACAGTATTATGCTTCTACCTATAGAAATTAAAGATTTGAAAGGTAACGAAATGCATCTTGAGTAAAATTGGTGTTAGTTATCGATTGATCATATATGTGTATTTACCCCGAATTTGGTATACCTGTTTGTATTCAAACAAATAAGTAACAGAGAACATCTATTGCAAGGGACCTATAAAGCAAGGTGCAATGGAGCCGGGAGGAACTATACGGTTGCTCCAACTTTATGTGAAATGTAAATGAACAAACTTTTGAATGGAAACTTTGGCACAACTATAAGAGTTGCTGCCGTGTGATCAGAAGGTTACAAAGTCAAAATATGGAAGCAACCTCTTGCAAAATGTAAAGTATAATCCGTAGAATCCAAGCTACCCTTCCTATAAATGCACAAATCCCAAAGATGGCTCGAGAAATAATGACACTTACTCGGGACTTCCTAATTCCAAGGAAACAAATGATAGTTCAACAACAACAACAACAAACACAGTGAAATCCCACAAAGGTGGGGTCTGAGAAGGGTGGATTGTACCCAAATCTTATCCTACCTCGTGGAGTTAGAGAGATTGTTTCTGATAGAGCCAGACTTAAATATCGCATATTCGAGCATTAAGAAAAAGGACAAACATAAAACAAGTTATAGTACCTACTTCAAGAAGAACATGTTGTTTATAGAACATCAAAGCTAGAGTTTGTTATCTTAGACATTTAAATTACTCAAAAACTAAAAGCCACAGCTAGTACATACATACAAATAAATCAATATAAAAAATCAGTCAGACACTCAAATAAATTATCCATAATAGCTGTAAAGGTCTCTTCTTTTTCTAAAATTAAGCTGTAAAGTTTCTTCACCAAAATCCCACCATGAATAAAAATCACAGAAATCCTGCAATTGAGTATTAATTTGAACTAAAATATATATCAATAAACAAAAAAATCATTTTTTTTTTCAAAGGTAAGGGTAGGCAAAGGAGAAATGGAAATTGAACCCTGTTCTCGGATAACCAGCCAATTAAGCTACTGGTATCGTCAATCAAATCAACCCTTCTGTTAATCCGCAATTCAACAGAAGGGTTGTACAATATCATATCAAAGGCCCAATCTTGAATCATATTATCTCAAAAAATCAAACCAAAAAAACAACAAAACAAAGAAGACCCAAAATCAAGAATCAATAAAACAATACAAATATGATTATATTTATGAAAAATATATCAAAAAAGTTGAATTTTTTACCTTTTAATACAGATTTTAAACAAAGGGGAGAGAGAAGAAGCCCTTGTAGCTGTAGAAAATAAAGATCTTTTTTTTTTTTTTGCTTTCCTAATTTGAGAAAGACGAGAGGAAAATACACAAGTGGCAACGTTGTATGTGTTTTTAGGACGCTGTTAATACGGCAGGAGAGACATGTTTCAGTGTTAGATGGGCTCATCTCAACACCCTAATCAATTCGTTTCTCTTACTTTCCTCTTTAGTTCGTTGTTAAAATCTACCTATTTTTTAAAATTATGAAATTAAATAATATTTTGATATATTTAAAGTAGTTTTTAATTTAATATTATAAAATTTTGTGTAAAAATTACAAAGATAAATAAATTAAAACGATATGAATTATATACTTTTTCGATGAGTTTTTGGCTAAAATCATCCCTCAATTAAGACTCAAATCTAATGTACATCCTTATATTACCTAAGTGACCAAAAAACATCCTTATACTATTCAAAAATTACAAAAATCATCCTTCAGTCTATTTTTGTCAAGAAACTGACTAAACCAAAAAAAAAAAAAAACTTTTTTTAAAATTTGATTACGTCTTAGCCATGACGAGCAGATCAAAGTTACCCAAAAAAAATAAGGATACAGATAGGAAATGAATCTTTCATTTTTTGTGTGTTGTTAGTTTATATTTTTCTTGCATCATCAAGTCAATTGACTTGCAACAATACTTAAGTCTTGAAATATTTATACGGTATGCTTTGATAATCTGAAAGATTATGCAAAAAAATCATTTTAAAAATATTACGCTCAACTATTTAGAGATTTTCTTTAATAAATCAGTACATATTTACATTATATACAATATAATTCACATTTTATACAATGTACAGAAATACTGAAAATTTAGTAAAATTAAGTGGGTGTTTGGTTATGAAAAAAAAAAAAATTACTTTATTTGAAATTTTTGAAATTAGAGTTGTGTTTGGCCATACTTTTTGTAAAATTTTTTAGAATTTGGATATATTTTGTTTGAACATGATTTAAACACTCAATTTCTAAAAATTAGATAAATTACCCAACTTAACCATGTGTATATATATTCATTCGAGTTGGCACGTTTTATTGTTGGTGTCGTTACTTAGAAAAAAAATAGACATTGGATGAATCTTGCAACTTTTTGGATAGTGCATGAATGTTTTTTGTTCACTTATATAACACAATGATGTACTTTAGATTTAAGTCATAATTCAGGGATGATTTTAGCCAAAAACTCTTTTTCGATCATAACAGTAATTAGAAGTTACAGGAAAAAACTAGTCAATGCCACGTGTTGACATGTTATTTTTCTTTTTGGGGACTTACCATATGTTTTTTACACGTTTACTCTATTTCACGTTTAATCCATGACAAAAAAGAAAGAAACAAAAAGTATACATTTAAAAAATAGAGATAAACGATGACAAAATAGATTATTTTTTTTATATTCAATCAATAAAATTTTATTGATTGAATAAATAAAAAATACATGAAAATTTAATATATAATTTATTAATTTTTATGTATACAAAAAAGTGTGATTTTTTATAAAGATGAGGGTCGATGAACTGTTTAGCTCCGTCCTAATTGGCTACATGACAAATATTAAATTGCTGACATATTTGTGTGGGACAAGTTTATCACAAAATTATGACGAATGTGATGGCTTTGTGATACAAATCAATAATGCAGAAGTGATATATATATATATATATATATATATATATATATATATATATATATATATATATA
>JAJONR010013348.1:0-18051 GCA_029582245.1 Solanum etuberosum | reverse complement strand
TGGGGTAGGTCTTCTACTAATGGTAGGCTTGGTATCTTCTATTTGTCTAGAAATGACATGAAGAATTTTGTTCGAGTAGTTGTTTTGTTCTACTACTCGATCTATATCAGCAGTGGTGAGTAAAGCACCAGTTCTATCACTTTTCTCTTTAAAGGGAGAAGCTTTGATTACTGTGCCTGCATTGGAATATTAATCCCTTCTAAAGGAGGAGGAATAGATTCAACAACCTTGTTGGAAGAAGTGTACCATTTGTTAATGATAACTTGTAAGGATTCATTTTGATCCTCCATTTTACCAGTCATCTCAAACCATTTGAAGAATTCAATCTCACAATCGATTCTTCTCATGTCTGTCATCCAAAAATCTCTAAATGATTCTCTTTGAGGAAGAGTATAGGTAGCTACATACCATTTTCTCTTTTTTTGGTTTCCTGGGTGGATCCATTGCTTATGCAAGATATCTGGGTTTGGTTCAAAGACCTCATTTGTTTTAAGCATTCCGATCCACGCCGGTTTATCCTTTGGTGGTTCCATTTCACTTGCCGAAGGACTACCGGGAAGATCTTGGTAAAAGACTTTAGGAATATTTCCTATAAAGTCTACTCCGGTGACTTTGCTTTTACTGTTGTCAGTAACAGTATATAAATCATCTTCATCTTCAGCTTCTTCTGGGGTCTTTGAAGGATAAACTGGTCTAGGCACGACTCTCGAAGGACACGATGTAGAGGGGCCAGACCATGTTGGTAGTAGGGGATGAACCAACTTTGAAGAAGGAGATCCTCCTCATCTGGCATGAAAAACCTGTGGGAGGGCACTCAGGAATTGAGAACACTTACAAAAGGATCTCAAATCTTTTTTACTGGAAGGGGATGAAGGAAGATGTAACTATGTTTGTGAGGCAGTGTGCAACTTGTGAGAGGAGAAAATATGATAGTGTTGCTTATCCAGGCCTTCTCCAACCATTAAAAATACCATCTACTGCTTGGGGTAGTGTAAGCATGGACTTCATAGAGGGGTTGCCAAGGTCTAAGGGCAAGACAACTATATTAGTTGTGGTTGATAGACTTACAAAGTATGGGCATTTCCTCAGCATTAGCCATCCTAACACAACCACTTATGTAGCTTAACTGTACTTAGATCAGGTCTATAAACTCCATGGAATGCCTGAAAACATCATCAGTGACAGGGATCCTATATTCATGAGCAAAGTCTGGCAGGAACTATTTGCAATGCAAGGGGTTACATTGAGCACATCTACTGCTTATCATCCTCAAACAGAAGTGCTCAATAGAACTCTTGAGACATATCTGAGATGCTTTTGTGCTGATATTCAGAAGGATTGGGCCAGCTATTTGTCCCTGGCAGAGTGGTGGTATAACACCACCTTCCACTCAGCAATCCAAACAACTCCTTTTGAGGCTCTTTATGGACAACCACCACCTCTCCACATTCCTTATGTTCCTGGGGATTCTGCAGAGGAGGAGGTGGATAGAAGTTTGATAACTAGAGAGTTTAAGGTAGAGTTGCTCAAATTCCACATAGCCAGAGCTCAACAAAGAATGGTTTCTATGGCCAATCAACACAGAATCGATAGGCAGTTTGAAGAGGGAGATTGGGTGTACCTAAAGATCCAACCTTACAGGCAACTCACTATCTCTAACCAGACTTTTTTGAAGTTGTCAGCTAAATACTATGGCCCTTACCAGATACTACAAAGGATTGGTCCAGTTGCCTACAAGTCGTCTCTACCATCTCAAGTAGTTGTCCATCATACATTCCATGTATCTCAACTGAAGCCTTGCCATGCTTTGCCTATAGATTTTAATCATCCTCCAATAGTTGATGTGTCATCTCCTAACTGTGTGCAGCCTCAGGAAATATTGGAAAGAAGGATGATAAAAAGGGGAAACAAGGCTATTCCTCAAGTTCTTATTCACTGGGAACAAATGTCAAGAGACGATGCAACCTGGGAAGACTACTCTACCATGAAGCTGAGATTTCCTCAGTTCCTTTCTTGAGGACAAGAAGGTTTTTAAGGGATGGGGAATGATGCAAGAATGAAGTCGGAAGCTTGGTAAGCCAGTACTTAGTGCTTGAGGGGTTGCACCTAGCCGTTAAGTTGGTTAGGATTTCATTTGGGAAGAATAGTTCCATATTGTCAGTTTAGTCCGATAGGTTTTAAAAGTCATTTTCTGTTATTGTCAAAATTGCCCTTTATGTTTGAGTGATTGGACACTTTAGGTCCAATGCTGGGCAATTACTTTTCGTACTATCACCAAGGAATGTCTTGGCTATTTAAGCACTGTAATGGTTCTTTTTGCAGCTATGAAAAGAATTGTTTAGCTAAATAGAGAATAGCTTGTCCTTTACTCTTTCCTTCCCTCTTTCTTCTTTTCTTAGTTCTTTACTGTTTTATTGATTTTCTTTATCTTAGTTGCATCAATGTGGTAGAAATCCAGAAGAGAGGCTTACCGCGTATACACCTACTTCTAATATTTAAAGAAGGTAATAAGATACGATCAGCAGATGAGTATGACAGATACATTAGTGCCGAAATCCCTGATAATGCCACACATTCAGAATTGCATGCATTAGTTAGCAGACATATGCTACATGGCCCTTGCAGGGGGAAACGTAAGACAAGCCCGTGCATGAAGGATGGACAATGTAAGTTTCACTACCCCGAACATTTAACAACAAAAAATACAAGGAAAGGATGGATATCCGATTTACAGAAGAAGAAATGATGGGAGAACAAGTGAGGTCCGGGGAATGAAGATGAATAACCAATGGGTTGTACCATATAATCCATATTTGTTGATGAGATATAATTACCACATTAATGTTGAGGTATGCTCAGGAGTTAAAGTAATAAAGTATCTTTATATATATATATATATATAAAGGCCACGATAAATGTGCCGTCTACATAGAATCCGACGATGGGGAAAAATTCGTAGATGAAATCAGAACCTTCCAAGATGCACGTTGGGTGTCTCCAGCAGAAGCATTGTGGAGAATTTATGAGTTTAACCTAACTGAAATGCAACCGGCAGTTATCAACCTACAGTTACATCTTCCAGGCAAACAAACAGGTACTTTACAGATACTGGTGAAATAGTTTATACATTACCAAATTATTCACGTCAAAGAAGATGCATATTGATGTTATACTAAACAATATGTAGTGTGCTATTTGAAGAAGCAAAATCTACAAAGTATCGTGGGATCAGACTTTGTACACCAAACTATGCTTACCGAGTATTTTAGGATGTGCTCTATAGACATTGAGGCTTCCAATTATTTTTACCGAGAATTTCCCAAGCATTATGTTTGGAACTCTCAATCCAAAATTTGGACAAAAAGAAAATCCTGCACCGTCATTGTCCGCATAAATATTTGTAAGACTATTAAACTTTATTTCCCTCAATATTACCTACAGAAAATGAAGACACTAAACGAATTGATTTACTATCGCAGCTAATCCTAGAGAAGGAGAAAGATACTACGAAAGACTATTATTAAATCACGTCTGAGGGCCGACTTCATTTGAAAACTTACTCACTGTTAATGGAAACCATTGTCAGACTTTTAAATAGGCAGCCACAGAAAGAGGGTTATTAGAATCAGATAACAACATTACAGAATGTTTACGAGAGGCGGTCACCTTCAAGATGCCCACCGCCCTTCGAAGTTTGTTTGCTACAATCTTAGTTCATTGCAACCCAACAGATGTGAGAAGTCTATGGGACACATATTACACTGATATGTCTGAATATGTCTGAAGACTTTCAGAAGAGCCATCCCAACACAATTGAGGTAAACTCTAAACTACCTTGAAAAGTATTAATTATTACTTGGAAAGTATGGGACAAAGTGTAGACAAATATGATATCCCTCAAATCAAAAAATAATTACATCAAACGAACCCACATGAATGTAGAGAAATAATCGAAGAAATGTCTGTAAAGGTGCCAGTTGAAGATGTTGACGCCCAATCACAGTTGAATCAAGAACAAGCACAAGCTTTCAATACCATTCTGGAAAGGGTCAACTCAGAAACACCGGGGTTATTCTTTGTAGATGGACCTGGCGGAACTGGAAAAACTTATTTATATCGGGCATTACTAGCTAAGGTGAGATCGAAAGGTATGATAACATTGGCATCTGCTACTAGTGGTGTAGCAGCAACAATACTGCCCGGAGGCCGTATATCACACTCAAGATTTGGCATACCCCTACAAGCAAATGACACAACAATGACAAATATGTTGAAACAAGGTGGAGGTGCTAGACTAATAAAATAAGCAAAATTAATAATATGGGACGAATCATCCATGGCCAAGAGACACACCATTGAAACAGTCGACAGAAGCTTTTGTGATATAATGGATAAAGACATACCTTTTGGAGGTAAAGTCATGGTATTTGGAGGTGACTTCCGTCAATTTTTGCCTGCTGTACCAAAATCTACACGAGCAGAGACGGTAAATGTGAGTTTAGTGAGGTCGTATTTTTGGCATTTAATGGAAAAGATTCAACTTTCAACTAATATACGAGCAAGAGCTGATCCAAGTTTCAGTCAATTCTTGCTTCGTATTGGAAACGGAGAAGAAACCACGATAAAGGATAATTTAATAGCACTTCCAGAACAAATGACTGTCCAAATGACTAGGGATACTAATCCTGAAGAATCCTTGGTTCGAGAAATATTCCCATCGCTTCAAGAAAATTACAGATCTGCGGAGCACATAACAGAGCGGGCAATCTTAGCAAGTAGAAATGAATTTGTAGATAAACTAAATGAATTGATGATTGCGAAATTCCCCGGAGATACCAAAACATATATTAGTTTTGACTCAGCCGAAGATGATACCAACAACTATTATCAAGAAGAATACCTCATCACCTTGACACCAAATGGACTCCCGCCACATAGGTACATTATCAAATCCCTCAACTATAACAATTCTATTATTATGTTACTTCATATCGCTAAAAAGATAAGTAAGCAATTACAGGATTTCAAATACAAAACAATTGATGAATCTTTTAATCCTATACAATAGGTTAGTCCTGAAAGAAAATGCACCCATAATGATGCTACGAAATTTAGACCCCTCAAATGGTTTATGCAATGGGACAAAATTGATTTGTAGAGGTTTTGACAAGAATGTCATACATGCTGAAATAACAACGGGTTAATATGCCACAAAGCAAGTGTTTATTCCAAGAATACAACTATCGCCGCCCGAAAATGAAGGATATCATTTCAAATCTATTCGGAAATAATTTCCAATACGTTTATGTTTTGCACTGACGATAAATAAAGCACAAGGTCAAACAATACCAAATGTTGGATTGTACCTACCACAACATGTTTTATCACATGGACAACTATACGTGGCACTATCCAGAGGAATATCTATGTCAACAACTAAAGTATTGATCATGAATGAACAACCAGATCAGCACGCAGGGAAAAAACACAATAAATATTGTTTACAAGGAAGTATTAGGTGAGATTTAATTTAATACCGAGATTGGAAGAAATCAAAGAGGGAAAAATAGACGCACCACATGAAGCTAATGAAATTGGAATTGGATGTATTCAGAGGACACCAGACAACTATCAAATAAGGCATTACAATTATGAATATTACACATTTTTGTATATTCAATACAATGATTAGAGACTATTTAAATGGTACATGTAGTTCAGGGCACCACATACCTAACGGCCCACCGTTATAATTTGTTCACAAAAAGTTACTAACAAATCCCCTAATAAAAAATATAGAATACAACGCTCGACGATACATGCCCTACAACAACAACCAAAATAGCTTCACCAGTCACTAAGTATGGTGTAATGAAAAATGAAATATGGTATATTAAAGTATGTAAATATACAGTACACTGATTAACGGCAGCGACAATAATTTAAAAAAAAACAACAATTACATGCTATTTTGTTTGATACAAGTCAATCCAAGTGAAATCCAAAGCCCTTACAATCGGCCCAAACAAACAAAACTACTAAAGAAACATAAAGCAACTTATTCAGTTCATATTTAGCGTGTTCTGAACATAATACCCCAATGCAATATGTAACAAATAGTGAGGAGCAGCACTACTGTAACTTTTAATGGTGGTAGTACCCCGTCACCATTTGTATGGACTTTATGGTTATCAACAATTTAGTAAGTAACTTTTATAACAAAGGCAGCGCCAAAAAACATCGTAAAGAAGTAAATTAGTCGAGCGTAAGGCGTTATTATTTAGAAATCTTAAAATGGAGACCCGTAAATAACAGCTACAACTCTAGGAAAAATTATCTACAAAGAAAATGATATATTGTGACTAATATAGTCTGAATACATTTACATAGTTGTGTCATCCTCAAAACGAGGCAACCACGTGCAACGCACGTGCAGTGAATCTAGTATATATATATAGTTGACCGAATCGTAGTATGTTAATTGATTTTGGTGTTGTAGGGAAGCTATTAAATATCAATTATCTCAATATGTACCCATTTTATATATTAAATAATGTTGGATGAGGAAATTGAAGTGCACGCCGATCCACTGTAGCATGTTGGTTGTTGGAGTTGTGGATTAATTAAAGGTTTTGGTCATGTATTGTAGTGTTGGAAATTTTAAAAAAAAGATTGTAAGTGACCATTCTTCATGTGATGCTGGCCAATGATTTCCATTATGAATACATTGTGATAAATTAAATAATTTAATGATGGGGTCTAGATTTTTGTAAAGTTTTCAATAGTTAAGGATGCTGATTACGCCTCTAAATTTGGTCACCATCTTATGATTCAAGTTTGCATATTAATATATGTAATTGAATATTAGGTGTATTATATTATATGATAATTATTAAATTTATGATATTTGGAGGAATTGAGACTTAACCCTAGACTTGAAATTTAAGAAATATAAGACTTGACATGTTAATTAGTATCAAAAATTAGAAACTTGATTATAGATTTGGGTGAGTTTTTGGGTCTAAGCTAGACATATAGTGGTGTTTTTAGTTTCAAAATCTTATTTGTATTATTTATTTGAATAGATTGAATTGATTTGGAAGCCCAACGAAAGGGGAAGGCTAAAGTTCCGGAGTGATTGTTTGATAAATTGAGGCAAGTGGATTTCTAAACCCTTGTTAAGTGTATAGAATCGTGTATTTTCTTTTGGTATGTGTTGGGGAGTAATTGGACTTGGTGATGGGTTGACTTGTCCATATTGAATAATTCTAATGATGAAAAGGGGTAATAAAAGGCAATCTGATTAATTATTGGTGTGTGATGTGTTGAGATTGGTTTGAAAGGCTTATTGATTAATAGTTGATATTGTATCACAATTGTGATGTTGTGAATTGTGCATTATTATGGTCATCTCCTCATTATTTTTGTGAACATGTCATTTGCATTGATTTTGAGACATGGTTGTGATAAGTGTTATGTGAATTGAAGAAGAATGAGAAATTAAAAGGGATGTACCATTTCGAGGGACGTGTCGCGCGCCACGACGGATACTATATTTCGTGGGACGTGTCGCACGCCACGACGGATTCTATTATCGGGGGACGTGTCACGCGCTGCGACGGATTTTATTATCAAGGGTCGTGTCGCACGCCGCGACAGATTCATGGACAGATATGTCCCCCATGTGTCTCGGACTGTGAGACAGCGGGTTTGTATCATTAGGTCAGACATGCATCACTCTATTTGACTTTGCATTTAATTGCATTGCGCATCTTTATCAATTGTGAACTCTATATTGTGTGTTGTTGATCTTGTGAGTGCCTTTCTGTGGAACTTGTGATTGGTGAATATTGAGTTTGTTGTTGAGGATATGTAATTGTTAGAGTATTGTTGTTGAGTTGTGTGCTATGTAAATTGTGAACTATTAGGTTGGACTGGTTTTATGCAGGTTGTAGTTGTGGAAGTTCGGTTAGGGTGGTAAGGAGTGCCCGTATTTTATTTCCTTAGCTTGTGTTTAGAAGTTTACTTGCTGAGTACCGTGTGGGTTGGTACTCACCCCTTGCTTCTACATTTTTGTAGGTTACAAGCCCAAACCTTTGTGATACTTTCTCTTCTCTTCTTGTCCGAGGCTTCTTGTGGAGGTTTGTGAGGTAGCTGCTTGTCATCTCAGCAGACCTCCTTTCTCTTTATTTATTATTTTGTTCTATTCTAGAAACAATGTCATTTGAGACTTGTATTTTCTTTCAATTTTGTTATAACACATTAGAGGCTTGTACACGTGACTACCAGATTTTTGGGGAATATTTAAGTCGATTATGAATTTCCGCATTATATTAAAGTATTAGACTTTTGTTCTTGCTTTACTTCCGCATTTATCGTATTATTTTGGTTTTAGGCTGACTTGTCTTGATGGGATAAGACGAGTGCCATCACATCCTTTTTTGGTTCGTGACACCTTTGGGTTTGATAATCCGGCTCTTTTAAAGCCACTATATTACTTGAGCGACCACGTACACTTGCATGTGCATTTGGAACCAACAGCAAACCCACAAAAACATCCATAGTGATGCGATACCACTTCCACTCCGAAATGGGAAATCTCTGAATCTCACCACCGGGACTCAAATGCTCGACATTCACCTGCTGGCAACACAAACAACGTGACACATAATCTTCAATATATATCTCTCCTCGTGTTGCTCCACCAATAATGTTGTTTCAAATCACCATACATCTTTGTGGTGCCTAGATGGATAGAATATCTAGAATCATGGGCCTCACGAAATATCAACTGAATAAAATCCCCAACTCTCGAAACATAGATGTGGCTAGAAAATCTCAAAAACCAATCTGAATCTAAGGTAGCCTGACCTGCATCACCCACTGAAACCCGATCTCGAAGAACCACCAAGGTCTCATCCTCGAACTAATGACCACGAATCCAATCAAGCAAGGAAGACTGAACTCCCACGTACGCTAAGACACGCCTAGAATTTGAGATATCAAATTGAATCATCCGACTGGCTAAGGAATAAATGTCCAGAACCAATGGTCGCTCCACAATAGACAAAAAGGCTAAACTACCCCTAACTCATCACCTTTCGGCTCAAGGATTCCGCTACCACATTCACCTTGCCCGGATGATAGAGAATAGAGAGGCCATAGTCCTTCAAGACCTTAATCCAATGGCGCTGCCTCGAATTAAGTTCCCTCTGACTCATGATGTACTGAAGACTCTTGTGATCAGTGTAGATCTCACAACGAACCCTATATAGGCAGTGCCTCCATATTAAGCACAAAAAACTATCACTGCCAACTCCAAGTCATGAGTTGGGTAGTAACGCTCATGCAACTTAAGCTACCTCAACGCATAAGCAATAACCTAGCCCCGCTACATCAATACATAACCCAAACCAACACCGGATGAGTCACAATATATTGTGAAGCCCTCACTCTCAACTGAAGAGTCAATAAAGGAGCGATGGTAAGCAACTCCTTGAGCTTCTGAAAGTTATACTCACACTTCTCAGACCATTCAAAAAGAACATCAAGATAAGTCAAACGGGTCAAGGGGGCCGTCAAGGTGGAGAAGAGAGAATTAACCGTCTGTAGTAGCCCGCTAATCTGACGAAGCTCTGAATGTGGGCCTAGCCCAATCATGAATAGCCTCAATCTTTTTCGGATCTACCATGATGCCATCCTTGGACACTACATGTCCCAAGAATGCTACAGACTCAAGCCAAAACTCGCACTATGAGAACTTGGCATAAAGTCGTTCATCTCTCAAAGTCTGGAGCATAATCCTCAAATGATGCTCATGATCTCTCTTGCTTTTTTAGCATACCAAAAATATCATCAACGAACACCGTGACAAACGAATCAAGATAGGACCTAAACACATGCGTCATCAACTCCATGAATTCAGTCGGGGCATTAGTCAACCCGAAAGACATCACAAGGAATTCATAGTAGTAATATCGACTTCTAAATGCGGTCTTAGGGATGTTCATTTGCCTAAACCTCAGCTGGTGGTAATCATTTCTCAAATAAATCTTCGAAAACACTACAACACATTGAACCTGGCCAAATTGATCATCAATACAAGGCATGGTGTAATGGTTCTTCACTGTCACCCTATTCAACTGTCTATAATCAATACACACGTGGATTGTACCATCCTTCTTCTTCACAAACTAGATGGGAGAACCCTAAGGTGATACACTAGGCCTAATGAATCCCTTACCCAAGAGATCCTGAACACTGAGCTCCTTGAGCTCTGTAAGAGCCATCAGATTTGGCGGAATAGAAATAGGCCAAGTACCTGACTCAAGCTCAATAGGAAAATCAATATCACACTTTGGGGGTAGGCCAGGTATGTCGGTAGGAAAAACATCCACATAATCATGGACGATAGAAATTAACTCAACTGGAGGAACCTCCATACTCACATCTCGCACATAGGCCAAGTAAGATAAACAACTGTTAGCCACTAACCTCTGAGCCCGAGTAAATAAAATAACTTCAACCGGTGTGCTACTACAATAGCCTTGCCACACCACCGGGGGAATACCAAGCATTATTAAGGTAACATTCTTAGAGAAGCAGTCTTAAACCGCAGAGTAGGGGGATAACCAGTCCATACCGATAATCACATTAAAATCAAGCATAACAAGTAAGATAAGGTTATCCCGGGCGTCAAGCCCCCAGATAATCACCAAACAAGATCGAACCACCTAATACACTACTAAAGACTCACCCACATGGGGTCGACACACACAACAGTGCTGCCAATGGCTCAAAACTCATGCTCATACAGGAAGCATAATATAGAGATACATATAAAAAGGTAGAGCCCGGATCAAATAAAGTCGAGGCGGGCTATTGGCATAAGAGAATCATACATGTGATCACATCATCTGATGCCTCGGCCTGCGCTCTCGCTAGAGCTGCATAGAAGTTGGCATGTCTGCCCCAAACTTGGCCATTTGACCTACCACCTGACTTTCCTCCCTGGGGATCACCCTAAATACCTGGGTGAACAACATGATGGTCCTGGCCCTGACCTCAGTCTCTAAACAGAGTTGCTAGTGGTGGAGCTGGTAAAGCTGGTGCATAGAATTTCCCCCCTTCCATTCTAGGATAGGCTCATTCGGAAACTTAAATCTGACTACACGGGTTCTACAATCAATATAAGTATAACAAGAGTGCAGCCAATCCATACCCAGAATAACATCAAAATCTAGTATATCAAGCTCTACCAAATCAACAAGAGTAACTCTATGGGATAAGGAAACGGAAAACTTTCTATAGACCCTCTTAGACACAATAGAATCACCAACAGGAGTATAGACAGAAAAATGATCTAACAACACACCAGGGAGAACATCAAATCTCATAGCCACATATGGCGTCACAAAATACATGGTAGCACCGGGATCAAGTAAAGCATAAACATCAAGTTGAAATACTTTCAATGTACTGGTAACCACATCGGGAGAACCCTCTTGCTCACCACGAGTCTGAAGTGCATAGAACCTATTTTTCTTGGGAGCACCAGTACCCGAACCACTCAGACCGGATGAAGGATAGGGTTGAGCCCTACGACGACTGTCTCTCTCATTCTTAGAAACTGAAGGACAATGCATTATCTTCTGATCCTTCTTACCACAACCAAAGCAAGCATTGGAGCCCGCAAGACATTCACCCTCATGCTTTCTTCCACACTTACCACAATCTGGCACTAAAACCCCACTACCAGCTCCTTGAGGCTTAAGATTAGACACCCTCTCTTTGTTGAACATAGGAGCATTAGAGGAACCTTGCCCGGAAAACACTCATTTTTTATGCTAATATTTTATTTTGACACTAAGCCTCATTAATTAATTAAGTTCGGTCGGTTAACCATTTTTTTAATGGATCTGAAAGGATGCCTCACCCCTTCCCTTTAGATTAATTGAACCCTTACTTAGAATCGTGTGTTTAGTAGACCTTAAAATGGAGGTAAATTTAGACATCTCTTTAATCAATTTTAGGTGCCCTAATTCACCGTAAATAATTAGGCGGCGACTCCTTAACTTAGCAAATTACTTTAGGAATCAACAAAATGTTGTACACTATTTTGACCCGATTAAAATGGGGTATAACAGTAGTTATGATTTAGCATGGAGTAATTTCTCCCTGTTTATGTACATTTTGATGTGATTTGCATTCATGTTGGGTTGTCAGTCTCTCTCCCTACTCTATTCATGCTAGCTTTAGTCTCATTTGAGGATGAATGTTCCCAAGGGGGAGATATTGTAACACCTCAGAAATTAGAAATTGAATTTGGAAAGGAAAATTGCACCTTCTGGCACTATTGCAGGACCTATGAGCCAACCTACGGACTATAGGAAGCTCTATGGGCCATAGGAAGGCAATCGTAGGATTTGATTGGTATTTGAAAAATATCAAGTCTCTGATGTTTGACCTACGAGTAACCAAAACGAATCGTAGGGTGTTTTATGAACCGTAGGAGGGATCCGTAGAGGTGATCCAGACTTAGAAAATTTTGGGGCTTGAATAAGGGTTCTACAGACAAGGGTCTACGAGCCGTAGAATGTTGGTTGGACCATTGTACGAAATTTTTTAATTAAGGGTGTTTTGGTCATTTCATACTCATTTAACCCCAGAAGTATGCTATTTTGGCCCTATAACTACCCCTACAACCGTTTTTACTCTTAAGACTTAGCCTAATTCCTCTCATTCACTCAATTCTCCCAAATTTTTGAAGTCTTATTCTTTGAATTCTCTCAAGAGCTCTCAAGGTGGAAGTTAGGGTTTCAAGCTTCAAGGTCTCATTCTCTTTGCATTCTTAGGGCTTTGACTATCAAGGTATGTGAGAATTCACTAATGGATTCCTTTCATCCATTGAGTTCCAAAAGAAACTCAAATCTCCAATTCAATTTCATCCAATTCTCATAGGGTTTTATGTGATTCTCCATGGGTTCAGTTTATTGTGATTCAATTATTTATATTCAATCTTATTATGCATGATTTGATACAATTACATGATTTTCACTTATTTCACATGAACCCATGCCTATGCCTATTTTTACTAGATGAATTATGTTTATGGATTTATGAAGTATGACTATGAATCTATAATGAAAAGAATGATTTCTGAACAAAGGATGTTTTTAAGATGAGAATCAAAGACTGGTGAAAGGTTTTTCTCACATATGAAAGGAATCATGGTTTAGATGCTTGAAAAGGGAGTGTCTTATAAATAAGATTATGAAATCATGATTTTGAAAGGAGCTACTCTATTATGACTTATCAATAGACTACTCGTGATTTTGTAGTCTTAAATGTGCATTTCCAACTATTTGGATTATCAATATGATTATGTTTTTTTCCGTTGGGATTTACTTAGCACCAAGAGAACTTTGATATGGAGGCTCTCCCTTTAGCAGAGACCGAGTCTCTAGAAGCAATCTCTTTATTTCAGACTACGTGCCCCCGTATGATTTTCTTAAATGACCAAGCTAGTGGACCCACCTTAGCAATTATGAAAGAGACCGAGTTGTACCTAGGCAAGTAGATTCCCCTTTTTGGTGTGAGGGTCATACTGAATTCCATGTTATGAATTACATGGTCTTATTGTCACTTAATGTTAAATATCCCACAAATGAACAATATTTTGTTTAGAGGTTTTATGAAAGTTTTTTCTTATGATTTTACGTATGCATTGACCTTGTTTATGATTTATGGTTTCTCTTTAAAGGTTTTTACTACGTTTTACTTTGTCATGTACATCATGTTTAAAGTTCCTCATATTATCATGCCTACGTCTTATGCATTTTCCCATACTTAGTACATTCATCGTACTAATACATATTTTGTGTTTATATGTCTAATAATATAGGGTTCGATATTCCTCCTCCGGATGTGTTTAGATCAGGATTACCCAGCTTTGATTGCTTGATTTGTGAGTCCTCGTGATTCGAGGGCAAGGCCATGGATACTTGTACTACTTTTACGATCATTTTGGTTTCAGACTTGTACATGGTGTATGGGTTACGTTCCGGCCACTCCTATGATGTTAGAAAGACTTATGTCAGACTTAGAAGTATTCCATGTATTCTCTTATGTACTCTATTGGTATCGTTTATGTCATCTTATGATTTGAGTTTTATATCTATTGGTCCTCTTAAATTGTATTTCATTACGTCATGCTTATGTCAAGTGGCTAAACTAGGGTTTCTCGGGATTCTATTTACCATGTCAGTCTAGGGTGTACTTTGAGTTGTGACAGTTTATATTAATTAAACTATTAACAAACAAAAAAGTATTATCCATCCATAGTTATCTTCTTCTTTTTTTGTTATTAAATTTAGAATTTTGTGATTTTGGTATTAGGAAATATCCTCAAGTTCATATTAAGTGAATTTTTTGGTATTTTTTTCATTATTTAAAATAATGGAATTGTACAAAATTCAAGATAAATGTGTGAAATGTTTTCTATGTTTATCCTTTCTTTTAATGAAGTTTTATATTTTTTTAGGAGATAAATTATATGACTTATAAAGTTATATTTATGATTTTTGAAAAGGCAATAGTGAAAAATGTGATTTAAATTATATATTGAATATTTTTGTTAATGAGTGTGTATTGTAGGGGTCTGTGTATTGGTCGGTTCGGTTCGGTTTTAGAATTTATCGTTTTACTTATTGGTTACCGGTTTGTAATCATGCTAAACTGTTATAAAACCGTTAAGATATCAGTTTATCGGTTATTGGTTTATCGATTAGTGATCGTTATTTGTTTGGTTATCAGGTTAACCGTTAACAGTTCACACAATTTTCATTGAGAATTACTAATGGACTAATCAATATTTAACAGTACGCAGTAACCAGTAGTCACTGATGAACTTTTCCCTGTTAGTCCATTACTACATAAAACACTTAATAAAACTCCAGATTAACCTAGACAAGATGTCAATATTGCCCAAACTGGCAAACTCAAAAGGACTCCTCATAACAACCAAGCCAATTTCGATATGAACTATAAAGAGAAACCATTACAGCACTACTAATGAAAACCGTTAATGATCATGAGACAATTACTAATAAAAACTTTTTCATTGTAGATTGTAGTATTGCAATATTGCAGGCAAATCTCAGTGACTCACTCATTGTAATGAGAAGATAAAAACAAAGACTTAAAGTAAGGGAACCAACCATTTGAACCTCAATTTAGACACTTAGAGAGTGATATTCAATATAACTCGTCGGCGTGGGAGTAGTGAGAGTGAATCAATGAGTGATGTCGCAACTTTAGAATATTATTGTGAGTTTTGAGTGTCAGCTATAAAGTCATTGTAAAGAGTCTAAAGACTGAAGTGTAAACCCTAAAGGCTAAAAGTGCCTAAGGCCTTAAGTGATATAAATGTAATTAATTAAACTTTTGATCGGGTTATCGGAGCACCTGGTTAGAAATATGGCCAAACTGAGACCCAAATCGATAAGCCGATAAGAAGTTTATAGTAAATCGAGACCCGAACCATTAAACCATTAATCCGAACCATTGACCCAATAACCAAATTATCGGTTCGAATCATCAGTTTCGGTTCGATTTTGAACAGCCCTAATGTATTGTCTTACAAAACTTAATATGTAGTAAAGGGAGTATAATAAATAACTTACGAGAAAATAAGTAATAATTAGGTGACTATATGTGAAATTATGGAAAGTTTAACATTCATTTTGGTTCCTTTAACTATACATTCATCATACTTTATATGTAGGAAGAAGTGGAGTAGAGGTATATAAGGGTACTAGACAAAATAGTGGAGCTAATAGATGTTAATACCCCATTTAGAAGCATATTTAACAAGCTCACTCATCTCTTCTTCGTTGATATATCCATCTTGATTGATGTCAGCATGACGAATGGCTTTGCCAGCCCTCCATCTACAAAAGTTTAAACCCATTTCTTTAAATGCTAGTTTGAGCTCTTGTTTGCTGATTTTTCCATCTCCATTCTTGTCATATTTCTTCAAAATCCCCTTTAGTTGCTCCTCGGATATTGGCACACTTACACCTTTCCAAGGCATTTTCTTAATGTTAAGTTATATGAACAAGAGCATACTTCAATTCCTATATATAAAAGCTAGGTTGAAGGGAAATGTGTTAGTTTTTTCTCTCACTTATTAGGGATTATTAGAATTTATGCCTTTTCCTTTCAATTGGATGTTTTGGAATTTTTTTTATTAGCTAGGATAAGAATGGAGACGACGTGGGGTCAAAATTATTCCAAAGAATGAAGGAAAAGAGAAGCAACAATTGCTAGAATAACTCAACCCCCTCGCCTCCACTAAATTTGCCTCCCATGTGTTGTAATGTAGGTGCCAAATATAGGTAATCTTCGATCCGTTCAGAATTTTAAGTATAGAGCTCAAGATAATTTGAATTGAGTTCAATCTCAATTTTCAACTCATTCAAGGCTTAACTCATTTTAAGAGAATTTTCAGTTGATCTAAATTTAATCTTCAATTTTAATCCGTTTTAAGACTTTTTAGTTGCATTGATGTAATGTATTACTATCTATTTTATATTTTTTAGGATTTATTTATCCATTTTGTTATAAACATATTTGTATTATAGTGAATGTCTATTATGTGGAGTCCTTTTAGGGTATGGTTAGGAATCCTACTTGGAGACCAAGTTAGGTTTCCACTATAAATAAAAGGGTTTTCCTTCTTTGTAAATCAGATCTGTAAATCTCTAAATATCCCTCAAGAGAAATAATAAGTCTTCTTTTCTCTATACTTTCTTCTTCTTATTTTATAGTTTCATAACACGTTATCAGCAGGAGGCCCTACCATCTAAAGAAAGGAGAAAGACGTGCACAGGAACTAAACTCACGCACGCCTTATCAAGGAAAAAGGGAAGGGCATATCAATCATTAAGATTGCTGCTCCTGTGTTTGGATATTATTGGGCCTAATGATCCTTTTGTTATTGGGCCTAATGATCCTTTTGTTATTCTTACTTGATTTATCTAGCTTAAATATTGTTTATGAATATTTAATGTTATTCTTTATCTGTAGTTGTGGAATTGTGGTGATATCATGAGATATTTAGCTAATTGGTTAAGCTATCAATGGCAAATCACTGATTGTTTGCAGATATTTGGGCAGAAGGTATGTGATCTATTAAGCTATACCTATTAACTACTAATGTTGATTATAATAAATCAGTAATCTCAATTTTGTATGTAATTATAATGTACGATCATATTAATGATCATCAAAAGTGATAAAATTACAATTGTTTTGAAGGCTTGAGGTTGAGCCTCATTGTGGGTAAGACGATGGATTCATGTTCAATCGCATAAAGAGGATAAGACGATAGATTCATGTCCAATTGCACCAAGAGGGTAAGACATCAGGTTCAAGTCTTGATGCACCATGATGATAAGATGTTGGGTTTAAATCCCATCGATTTATGGCCTAAAACGTCTTTACATGGATAAGACATTAGGTTTAAGTCCTAATGCACCATATTGATGATATGTTGACTATTAAAGTAAACAATGTGCTTTCGTTTAAAAATTAGTCATGAAACCTATCCCATTGAAATCGCTCCATTCCCGAAAGTGAATATTGTAGCAGTGCATAATATGTCTGAAAAAGACAAGTAATTGAATAATGCACATGAATATGGAATGAGGTACTAAAGCTATCATAATTTGATATATACTCACATGATTGTGTTCCATTCATGATAATGAGAACTTTTGATAAATATAAAAATATTAATATGGAACAATTAAAACGAATCGATTATGAAAAGAAATACAAAAAACTTAAAAAACTAAAAACATTCTTAGAAGAAACCAACAAGAATCATCAAATAGATCACCTAATAAATAGAATATACTGGGAAATATCAGCAGTAGAAAGTGAAATACATAATATAGAAACAAGAATAAAATACTATAAAAATACAAATTCATACAAAATACCCTTAGGATAAGATTATGACAAAACAATCATACAATAATAAGAAAG
>JAJONR010013347.1:0-14999 GCA_029582245.1 Solanum etuberosum | reverse complement strand
TCCGATAAAAGATATGTATTTCCGTCGCAAATTGCTATTTGCGGCTTATCAAAACTAGAGTCGATGAAAGAAGGGTCTTACCTTGATCTTAAATTCGTAATACACCTCAAAACCTTAAAGTATGTCCAAACCCTTGCTGTCCCAACACCATAATATGATATGCTACGAAATTGATAAAACAAATTATACCATGATGACGAGCTCAATGCGTAGAACAACTTTCGTCAAGGACTTAAGTCGAGAAAATATATAATTTGGTTGATCCTAGAAGTGGGTTTTCTAAATTTTCTTGTTATTTACTGAAAAAAATGAAGAAAAGTCGAAGAAGAAGATATATAAAGAGTTCCACCGACCTAGGGGACCCACCTCACGTGCCTGCTTGTGCAGTCTCACGAAAACGTGAATATCTCTCTATTCTGAAGTCATATGAATGAACAGTTTGATGCATTGGAAACTAGACTCATAGAACTTCGATTTTATGGGTTGTAGGCCCCATAACTCTTTATAGATTGGGAGAAAACCTTTGAGACATTTGACCTAAATTTCAGAGAAATATTTTAAAAGGAACTTACGATAACTTTCGCCAACTTTTATTTTGCAACTTACGTAACTTAAAAACTTGAGATACAGCCCTTGAAAACTTAAAATATGACATACGACATCATTCTTAATTCATTACTCACCCTCTTTGTTTTTCTAAGAAGGTACGAGTTAAATTAGAGTTCCGAAAAGTCGAGGTGTTACAGGTGGATCCATTTTCCATGTCTCCTTGTTGAAGAAATGTGTTGGTGATCCGACATCTATAGTTACCTTTGAAGGCTTGGGAGTTAAGGAGAATCTTTCTTATGAAGAATTTCCGGTTGAGATTTTAGACCGGCAAGTCAAGAAGTTCAGAAATAAAGAAGTTGCTTCCGTGAAAGTGTTGTGGAGGAATCAGTTAGTTGAGGGTGCTACAAGGGAGGCCGAAGCCGATATGATGTCCCGATATCCTCATCTCTTTCCTTCTACCCCTACTTTCGCTTGAGGTAATGAGTTCCTCATGGTTTTCTCTTTTGGTATCATGTGTCTTAGATATTCTCGTGATTTCCTCATTTATGCATGATTATGAAAAGGCTTAAGTTTTAAGAAAATGAGTCAATTTAATTGATTTCTACAGGTTTATGTGCATTTGAGTATGAGTTGGATATAGACCTCATGATATGATGTTTTGAACATGCTTTAGCTTGGAGTTGAGGTTTCCTCATCGGATATGTGCATTAATGCACTTGTATGCATAATGGGTTGCTAGTTGGAGTTCTTTTCTTCATGTGATATCTAGGATCCCATTTGAGCACGAATGTTCCCAAGGGGGAGATAATGTAACACCCTAGAATCAAGAAACCTAGAAAAAAAGTCAAGTGGGAGGGTACCAACCCTCCTCAGAGCCAAGTCACCCTTCAAGGAGCCCCTCACGGGCTGTGAAGGGCACCACGACTTGTGGTGGTTCTCGTGAATCCCTCTTGTGGGTAGCCAAGATGGGCTCTCCTCTCACGAGCCCTTGGATGCCTCGTAAAGGGCACCACGGCTCGTGGTGGTGCCCATGAAAGAGTAGGCAGTTTTCTCCTCAAGACAGCCTCCTCCCACGAGCCCCGAGACAGCTCATGAAGGCCATGATGGCACGTGGAGTGGGTCGTAAGGTGAGGGGGGATTTTTGGTTACGTTTTCCAAGCCATTGGTCATGGATCACGACTCCCACCACGGCCCGTGTAGTCCTTGACAGCTCATGTGGGCCTCCATCAGGTGGTTCGCGTCAGCTATAAGTTAAGGATAGTTGGGTCTTTTCCTAATTATTTATCTTGATACTTTTTCATTTTTCCCTTACCTAGAACCCCCTATATAAGTGATTTTAACCCCCAAACTTATCCATTCAAGTCATTCTCTTAAATTTACCAAAGAAGATCAAGTTTTTCCTCTCCAAAATATTTCTCTCTATAGAAACTTGAAGAAGAAGGATTCAACCTAGGGTTTTAAGGAAAGTCTCCAATTCCACCATTGAATGCAAGCTTTTGGCATTGAGGTATAATAGTTTTCATCCATGGATTACTTCCATTCATTGAGTTCCCAAATTCTCCTATTTTCAAAGTTAGAAATTCCCAATTCAGTTAGGGTTTTTCTTCTATGTTATGAATTCTTTGAATTATTGATGTAATATATTGATTTATGATCTTTTATGCATGAATTGAGCTAATTTTATAGTTTTATGATGATTCCCCATGAATCCATGTAATTCCCATGTTTTCCAAGTTATGAGCATATAATGTGGGTCTTGGATTATTAAAGAAGATTTTTATGAAATCAAGCATGAATTAATAGAATTACATGAATTTATGATGAATCTCCATGAACCTATGCCTAACCCATGGTTTCTAGATGTTGATGATTAAAAGTGGGTTTTGAACCTTGAAAGGTGAATTATGGAATGATGCATATTCTTGTGAAAATTATGTAAATGTTTTAAGGATACTTTGAGAGTGAAGTATCAATGATGATGTTGTTGTTGTGTGGTTGAAGGGATTTCTCATATACACATGAAAGTATGATTGTGAAAGGTTTTCTCACATAGTAGGGATTCTAAGGTTGAAAGGTCTTCTCACCTAAATGAACCAAAGATAAAGATCATCCTAATGAAATCTAGCTTGGATTGGTTATTGAATGATACGTTTACATGGATGACTTATGACATAGCTTGGATTGGCAAGATGACGTGCCCTTCCATGGATAATAAGAACAACTAAGAAAATGACTATTTCGTGGGATTTATGGTTAGCACCGAGAGGATATGGAGATGGAAGCTCTCCCATGAGTAGAGGTCGGGTTTCTAGAAGCAATCTCCTTATCCCTTAGTTATGTGCCCCCATAGGATGATTGTCTAGATAGACATTAGCTAGTGGATCCACCTAAGCTAGAAGTTCATGGTCATTACCTTGGCAAGTAGGACAACCCTTTTCGGTGCGGGAGATACCGGGGGATCATGTTATGGCTCACATGGTCTCTAAGTCGGTTAAGCCTAATTCCCACAATAATAATGAACTAACGTTACTTCAAGAAGTATCTCACATGTGTTCAAAGAACTTAAAGATGTTAGCTTGCATTGACCATGTTTTACAACTCATGTTTTCTAACCCTTTTTATATCATGTTTTAGCTTGGTCATTGCATGTCATTAAATGTCCTATTTTAAGCATGATTACAAATTGTTTTATGTATGGCTATCATACTAGGTACATATTTTGTACTAACACATACTCTTGCTGACATTTCCCCAAATGTAGGGTCCGATAGCCAGGGTTCTCAGTTTCGTGGCTATAGGTTGATTTGAGGGATTCCAAGCTTTGGTGAGTCCTCATGCTTCGTGGACGGATTTTCATTGATTCCATTTTTATTTATTGCTTTCAGTTTTGGACATGATGTATGGGCTAGGCCCAATTTCATTTTTATGTGCTAGATTGCTAATAAGACAAAGTGTTTTAGACTTCCGCTTTACTTTTGTAGAATGATTTGGACTTGAAATGTATTTCTTTACTTCTTTTATTCTATTTCTTATGTTATGAATGCTAAGTGGCTTGTATGGGGCCTCTCGGGGCATCATACGCCATGTAATGCCTAGGGGGTACCTTGGATCGTGACATGATCCTTCAACTCCTTTAACTTTGCTGGAGCCATACGGTAGGGGGAATAGAAATGGGCTTAGTGCCTGGCTTTAAATCAATAGGGAAGTCAATATCTCTATCGGGAGGAACACCTTAAAAATCAGTTGGGAACACATCTAGAAATACTAGTGTCTTGGATGAAGGATAAGTAGGAAAAACACCATATCTCTTCCAATCTTTGAGCACAGATGAAGGAAATGCACTTGCTAGGGTAAACACCAATAGCACCCTTCAACTCAACCCTCGAAACACCAGGCATTGCCAAGGGAACAATCTTAATACCATGATAAGAAGAAAGTCAATCCATACCCAAGATGACATCAAAGTCTACCATCCCTAGAATGATTAAGTCTACCCAAGTGTCATACCACGTCAAAGAAACAAGAATGGATCGATACACTCGATCCACCACTAAGGGCTCACCTATGGGTGTAGAAACAAGAATTAGTACATGCATTGTATCCCACATCATATCAAATACAATAAAATAAGCAGACATATAAGAGAATGTAGACCCCGGATCAAATAATATAGATGCAGGTCGATGGTATACTGGATGATACATGTAATAACTACATCAGAAGTCTCTGCCTCGAGTATTCTTGGGAAAGCATAAAACTGACCTCTGATGATTTGAGGATTTCGACTCATTTAGGGCTTAATTTTAAAAGTTTTTGTATCGTCAATGCCTATTTTATGCTCTAAACTGATGTTAAAATGCTAATTTGCTGCAATGAAGGCAAAAGAGCAAGGCAAGGACATTACCGAGTAAAAAGGAGTGAAAAAGCTGAAGAAAGGCAAGGTTGGTACTCACCAAAGCCATTTACCGTGTCACCAAGTGGCTCTTCAGCTCGCCAAAAGTTACAGCAGCCCAGCCCATGGACAAGACCAACACGGCAAGAGAACTGATGGTTTGGCGATGCGTCAAATGGATCGGTGATGCCGACTTGGATCGCCTAAAGTTATAGAAGAGAAGTAGTGAAAAGCCAAGACAAGAAGGCGATGGAAAGAAGACCTCGGTATATCACCGACCTGGTCGGTGAAGCCCGACTTATTTCTCCAAGTGGCTCCAAAGCTAAAATTTTGGGAACGTATAAATGCAATTTTCAAAAGAAGAAAAGGGAGTTCTGGAGTTTTTGAAGTTCCCACATTGTCCAGTTCTGGGGTTTTTGATCCCTAACATTCTAAACATTGTTCTTACACTTTTTGAGTAGAGATTTAGGGTTTATTTGATTTTGAATTCAATTTGAGCATTTTGAAGACTTGTGGATTGTTGCCCAAGTTGATGGAAAACACAATCGGTAATGATTTCCTGCTATTTATTATGTGTGGCTAAGACCCCCATTCTTGGGGGTGTGATTATGTAATTGAATGTTTCAATTAGCTTATGGGTGTTAGTATTTACTGATTCTATTATTGATTTGAAGTGGGTTCAATTGATAGTTGAGTTTTAATTGATGAATTGTAGTTGCAAATACAATTCTAGTCTAGCATTCTAAGCTTGCTTGAGAAAGAGGTTTTGGAGTTAAAACTATTGGTTGATGATTGCAGTGATTAGGTTCTTGTAGACTTAGCTTGAGAAAGTGGGTCTAAACTCAATCCTACTAATGTAGCTTGCAAAAGTAGATTGATTGAGGTATTGGGTTGTTTACGTGTGTTGTGCCTATCGAGGTTCGAGAGAACTCGCTTGATTCATGATAATTGAAAAGCCTAACCTACCCACTTAAGTTCAACAACTTTTAGTAAATAATAACCACCCATTTAGCGAAATTGGCGTTCAATAAATCATACTCCTAATGATCCCTCTCTACTTGTTTACTACCGGTTGTTCGTAGTTATTAACTGTTCACTCAAATTCCCCCATTTGACATTAATGGTCAATCCCTTACCATTTACTTTATTTGTTTCATAAATGTCTACTCCTACAAATGATTAGAACATAATTTTACTTCGTTATCAAATTCTTTACTTTATCACTCCCTGTGGGATCGACCCCAACTCTTAGTTGGATTTATACTTGTTAGAGACCGCCTACACTTAGAATCGGATGAAGTGTAGTTGAGCTTTATCAAAAGCAGTGCCGCTGCTGGTAAGTGGTGTTTAGAATTATTTTAGTGAAGTTTAGTGTGAACCAATCTTGTTGTAGTTGAATCAACTTATTTTTGGTCGTTGTTGGATGCTCTTAAACAGGTGAAGAGATGAGTGTTAACAGGAGCAATGCTATCCAACTTGGGTACAATGATGACATTGGTAATTTACACAAAGTCAATAAAGATTAGTTGGGACGCGCGATTATTATTCAATTGCCTCCGACTATGGGCAATGCGGTGTTTCATGTGACCAGCACTATGTTGCAGTTGTTGCAAATTAAGGGTCTCTTTGGAGGTCTTGCAACTGAGGATCCTCATGACCACATCCGAAACTCTGTGGACGTGTGTGGGCCATTTTCTTTCAAGAACATCACTCATGAGTCGGTCCGACTTCGTTTGTTTCCCTTTTCTCTAATGGGGGAGGCAACGAAGTGGTTGACTGATTTACCAAGGGATTCAATCCCTTGTTGAGAGGAGCTCAGTGATGCGTTTTATGTAAGGTTTTTCCCTCCCTTAAAGATGGTGACGTTGAGGGACTATATTAAGAAATTTAAGCGAGTCGATGGTGAACCTATTCATGAGACATGGTTGAGGTTCCAAAAGTTGATACTCCAATGTCAAACTCATGGACTGCCAAAATATATGTTGCTATAATATTTCTACCAGAGTCTAGATTCAGTCAACAAGGGTGTGGATGATCAGCTTGTTCGAAGAGGAATCATGCAACAACCATTTGATATAGCATCTACTATTTTTGATGAGATAACAAAAATCAACCGTGCTTGGTACACTAGAGAAGATCAAGTGTCTCTTTTGAACTTCAGGATGGCAAAGGAACAAATCGAAAAAGGATCAAGAGCGGGATGAAAACATGGCCAAGATAATGACCCAAATGGATCTATTGACGAAACATGTCATGGGAAGTGGTTCTAAGGCTATGAATGCAGTCGGATATTAGTAGGGTGAACCCTGATAAAGCACTCTTTGAAGCTGTGTACAATGAAGAAGCGCATTTCTTGGCAAATCAGGCAGGAGGTTTCCATCCGAGCTATCCAAGGTCGGGTAGCAATCAAGGTTAGAATAGGGATCGTGATGATGGCTGGAGAGACCGAGATAGGGAATGGCGCAACTGTGGTACGAATTGGAGAGAGCGGGACAATGACAATGAATGATATGTACCTCCCCATGAGCGTCAAAAGCCAAAAGAGCAAAGGGTTGATCCTGAAATTTTTCGCACCGAAGATATGCTTGCACGCATTCTCAACAAAGTGGAAGGATCAGAAAAGGTTCTAAAGGAAATGAAAGATGACGTCTCTTCTCTGAACCAAACAATTACCTCACATTCGGTATCGATTAAGCCGCTGGAAACACAGATAGGTCAAATCTCAACTCATTTAAATCCAAGACCAAAAGGAGGCTTACCATGTGATACCATGATTAACCCAAAGAATGAAGCTTGAAAGCGTGTCCTCGTCGTGACACGACGTTAAATAAGGCGCTTCTTGGGAGGCAACCCAACTTCTTAGTTTTTAATCTTGTTATTTGAATAACGGTTGTTAGATGTGCAGGTTGAAAATTCGAAATTTTGGAAAAAAATTGGCAATTAGGCGAGCTCAGATACCTTTTGGTGAGTCACCGAACAGGTTGGCGAGCCCGACGTGGATCGCCTTTTTGACCAACCAAAGGATCAGAGTTCTGTTAACTTCGGCGGGCAAAAGTTTCATTCGGTGCATTGCCGAGTGGGTCTATGACATAAGTGACATCGCCGATCGAGGCGCAAACTGAAGAGTCAAAAGGGTTTCCAACCGTTTTAAATTCAAAACTCTCTTTCATTTTGCATTTTCGTACTCTTGCACTCTTACACTTCATATTTAGATCACATTTTGCTTGTTATTTACTTGTGGGGATCACTTGCTCGGGGGAATTTTGCATTTTGCTTCCGTATTTGCTCACCTAGCTTTTGTTTCTATCTATTTTTGAGGTTGGTGTCCCGAACTTGGCTTGATTTATAGTAGTTTGTGATGCATTCTTGTAATATTGTTTGATCTATTGCATAATCTTGCAGATTTGGTTGATTTTTAATTGAGGGTCGCTATAGTATGATGTTAATTTTTGTGTTTCGGCCTCTATTTGTTAAATTCCATGTTTAAATTGCTTGAAATTGTGGGTGTGTAGTGGTAGTATGTTGAGTCTGGTGGGGGTAGAGTCTGAGTAACCCGAATGGTACTGATTAACTAAATTTGCCTAATGACAGAGCGGGTGACGTCATTCTTAAAGGCAAAAGATGTTGATTGGTCAATTTTAGACAAATTGGGGGAAGTATGAGTACCCCGGGGTCATTATTGATGTGGGTCTGGGTTTAATTGCATATAATAGGGCTTTAATTTCATTATTGTGGGCTGTGTATGGAAAAGTGAAAGTCGGGGTCAAAAACTGGTACAAGAGCCAATCGGTGAGCTTAGTCGAGCTCGCCGAATGACTGACTCAGCGGTTCGCCAAGTGACCCCTCGATCACCTTTTTGTTCTTTATTTTTGATGGTTGGATTCTGTAACATTCGGTGATATGCCTGAGATCACCGAGTTTACTCGGCGACTCGCCGAATGTCTTTGCGATCGCTCTTTGTCAGCCCCAATTTCGGATTAAAATTCTATAACTTTCGGTGAGCCAGTTTTGGTTCGCCGAATGAGTTCGATGAATCGCTGAGTGACCTTGGACTTCGCCGACTTGTGCTGATTTTTGTGCAATTTGGTTCTGTAACTTTCGACGAGCCCTACATAGCTCACCGAATGAGTTCGACGACTCGCCAAACTAGTCGGTGAGTTTTTCTGTAACTTTTCAACAATGATTTTTTGTTGAACTATTTCTAACGTATTGGCTCGTTCTGTGTTGTTTTGCAGATATGTCTAGACCCAAGGTTCCTGGTAGGAAGCAATCACCTCGGAAGAAGCACGGGGACTAGTTATAAATGAAGGTATTGCTCTGCCACGAGCAATACAACCTGAACTTCCTCTGACAGGGGGGAAAGGCATAGGAAAAGGGAAGGGTCATGCGAAGCCAAGTCCGGCTGAGGATACCTCTAATAGCATGGGAATCTATTACACCCACCTCCCCACGTTGGAATATGATCGTGAGGATAACTCGGGGTCTAGATCACCAGCATCCGTATCTGAGCAAGAGGACGATCAGACTCTTGAGAGGAGGCGAGTTGAGCTGCGCTTTAAAGTGCTACATGATCTGGCCAGAATACTGGTTACTCCGACACCTCCAGAACACACTGTTGAGCAGGTACCTCCAGTGCCCCTGGTACAGGCACCTCCCACTCGATCGATGAACAGACTCAAGGCTGTCGGGTTGAGGACAATTTAAGAAGAAAAGAGGATTTCTACAAATGGAGTGGTGGACAGGTATCTAGATGTGTGGGACACCATTAGGTTACACAAGTTTGAGAGATTCACACAGCCTCGGGGCTCATACATACCTTCCTGGGTCCGGGAGCTTTATACAGAGTATGGGAGGCTGGTTCCTAAGGGGAAGTAGAAGGACAGCTCATTCGCACCAGTCGATCATGTGGTGGTGCGTGGTATAAGGGTTAAATGCAGCAGCACAGACATTAATGAGGTATTGGGGTGTACTATGAATGTGATCCGTTTCTTGGTGGATCGGATACAAAAGAAGACCCTTGATGACTTAAAGGGGAGGTTGGTTCCTTTGATTTCCGACATCACACCACCGTGGATCGAGCCAGGGGTTCAGATTGCGAAGAAGGATCTGAATGTAGCTACGCGGTATTGGTTTGGATTTATTAGCAGCACATTGATGCCTTCCCAGAATTATTCCATACTACGACATCCTAAGGCGGATTTGTTGGGATCTATTATTGACCGATATAGACTGAATCTCAGTTTGATTATTGAGCAGGAGATGGCCATGAGAGCCAAGCAGAGTGAGACATCACTCTATTTCCCGGTGCTGATCACAGAGTTGTGTCGGCGTGCTCGAGTGCCCTTTGTGGTGAAGACAGATGTGGAAGTGACTCCTACTTCCTCTACTGACATCCGGAGGATTGGGGCCGAGTACACTAGGGATGACGCTGAGAGGAGGAGAGCAGCGCCGGTGGACACTTCTCCGGTTGTAGATGTAGAGATACTAGAGACAGATACAGCCCCTCCCACTCAGGCCGGTGAGCCTTCAGGTACTCCTAGCACTTTTACTATTGTCCCTTCTTCGCCTGCTGCTACTACAACTACTGTTGTTGTTGCTGCTGCCCGTTCCCCATTGACACAGGTGATGCTATTCTAGATGGGCAATCTAGCCCAATCTGCTGAAGTACGTGCTTCCCGGGTAGAGGTTGTTGTCCCTAGACTGATTGAGAGGGACATTGTTGCTGCCCTAGCTACTATCCGAGCCAAGTTAAGAGAGCACCGGAAGTTGATCAGCGCACATGGCCTAGCTTTAGACGCCCTCACGGTTCGAGTAGAGGCATATGAGCAGAGTGGACGCCACTCAACTGATGTCATGGCTTTGAGAGTCGGTGTTGCGAGTTTGAGACGTGATGTGGATGAGCTTAATTCCACGGATCTGTCTATGTTTTTTGGCATTGTGGACCTGCTTGAGGTTCTGAGTACAGAGATGCCAGCTATTTATGAGATACCTCCAACTACTACGATCGGAGATGCTGCTATAGCTAATGAGGATGTCAAATTGGATGCTCCTGAGACTGATGAGGAGGAGCTTGGTACCCGAGATGTGATAAACGCTCAAGTACACCTCATCCAATACTATGTGTAGGCGATCTCAATCTAGTATACACCCAACAAAGATTTGGGGTCGATCCCACAGGGAGTGGTACAAGCTAGAATTCAGTTAAGAAGTTAGAAACGTGGTCTAATCGATTGTAGGAATAGAAATTATCGAAATCATTTAGATAAATCAAAAGAGTTTACAACGAATGTCAGATGGGAGGATTTGGTTTGTCAATTAACAACTATGCTAGACTATAGATGCAATAGCTTTTTCTCAAACAACTATTACGATTCAAGCGAGTTCTCTCGAACCTCGACAAGCATAACACTACAAGCGAGCTAAGGCATATCGTCGAAAGTTACAGAACTCAAGACAACAAAATAAAGAATTAAAAGGCGATCAAGCGGACTTTAGGCGAACCGCCGAACCACTCGGCGAGCTCGACCCTGTTTGCCGAATAGTACAACCTGCCAGATTTCTACCCCGACCTTCAAAATCTAACCCGCAGCCCACGAAAATAAAATTAAACTATTATTCTATGCAATTAGACTCAGACCCATATTACCCATGCCCACGGGGTATTCAGACATCCCACGATTTGGCCAAAATTGGCTAATTGACGTCTTTTTCCCTTAAGAATGATGTCAATCGCTCTATCATTGGGCAAAATTAGACAATAGGCACAATTCAGGGTTACTCAGACTTCACCCCCACTAGACCCACAATACTATCAACACAACCCAACAAATTTAACACACAAAAACGTGGGATTTCACAAATTTAGGCCGATTAACACGATTATAACTCAATACAGTCAACCATTAACACCACACATTCGACAAATCAATATTAAGCACTAAGAACAACAACACGATGATCATGCATTCGATTTTTACCAAAATGTAAAGCAAGGGTTCGGAAAACCAACCTTATATTCTGAGAATTTGTAAAGCTAGTCTAGCAATGAATCCAAAAATCCTCCTCGAGTAATCAATCCAGCACGAAAAGTAAGAAAACTAGTACAAAAGAAAGAAAATATGCGGTTGTGAATGTTTGAAAGTCAAAAAGTATGAAAATGAGGGGGATTTTTGAATTTAAAAATGGTTTGGACTTAAAGACTCTTCAGTTCGTGCACCAGTCGGCGACCACGACTTACGTCGCTGACTAACTTGGTGATGCGCCGAGGGGCACTTTAGTCCGGCAAGTTTTACAGAACCTCCAGCAAGCTGGGTGGTTCAAACAGCGGTCCAAGTCGGGCTCGCTGACCTGTTCGGCGAGTTCCTGACAGGACCTTTGGCTCGTCTAGCTGCCATTTTCCCAAAATTTGAACTTTTCAACCTGCATATGCAACACCCATTATTCAAAAAACAGTAATAAAAGCATAAAGCTTGGGTTGCCTCCCAAGAAGCGCCTTATTTAACGCCGTGGCATGATGTGGATACGCTTTCAAGGTTCATTTTTTGGGTTAGCCAAGGTATCACTTGGTAGACCCCCTTTTGGCCTTGGGTTAAATGAGACGAGATTTGACCCATTTGCATTTCCAGCACTTTGTCCAACCCTTCAACTTTATTGAGAATGCGTGTAAGCATATCTTTTGTATGAACGTTCTCCGGATCAGCCCTTTGCTCCTTTGGCTTTTGACGCTCATGGGGTGGAACGTATGTTTCCTTGTCACCATCCCGTTCCTTCCAATTAGTCCCACGATCACCCCATTCCGTGTCACGGTCTCTCCATCCATCATCTCTTTCTCTATTCCAACCTGGATTCCCGCCCGGCCTTGGATAGCTCGGACGGAAACCTCCTCCTTGATTTGCAAGAAAGTTCACTTCCTTATGATATAGAGCCTCAATGTTAGCCTCCTCAGGGTTTACTCCACTAACAGAAACATCATATACACTTTTCGACCAACTACCCATCACATTTTTTGATAAAATATCCAGCTGGGTCATCATTTTGGCCATATTTTGGTCTCTCTCTTGGTCCCTCTCGATCTGCTCCTTTGTAATCCTAAAGTTTAAAGGAGACACCTCGTCCTCTCGAGTGTACCGGGCTCTGTTAATCTTGGTCATACCATTGAGGAGATTAGATGCTATTTCGAATGGTTGCTGCATGATACCTCCTCGGACAAGTTAATCAGCCATACCTTTGTTCACCGAGTCTAGACTCTGGTAGAAGTGTTGTAACAACACGTTGTTTGGAAGCCTGTGAGTCGGACATTGAAGTAACAACTTCTGAAATCTCAGCAACATCTTATGGATTGGCTCATCTTCTAAACGTTTAAAGCCCTGAATATTGTCTCGCAATGACATCATCTTTGAAGGCGGAAAGAACCTTATGTAGAATGCCTCAGTAAGTTCATCCCAAGTGGTAATGGAGTCCATGGGTAGATCAGCTAACCATTTGGTAGCTTCCCCCATCAAAGAAAATGGGAACAATCGGAGTCGGACAGACTCTTGGGAGATGTTCTTAAATGAGAATAGACCACATACGTCCACACAGTTCCGAATATGATCATGGGGATCTTCATGAGCTAGCCCTCCAAATAATATTTTCATTTGAAAGAGTTGCAACATCGTGCTAGTCACGTGGAAGACAGCATTGCCCTCAGCAGGAGGTAACCGGATAGCACCTACACCACCCAAGTGAGTTTCATTGACATCATTCAAATTGACCATGTCATCTTGGTTTCCAAGCTGGCTACCGTTACTTCTGTTCACACTCATCTCGTCCTTTGTTCACAAACTGCCAACAACAAACACAAAACAAGGTAAGTCAATTCAACTACAACACAAAACAAGGTAAGTCAATTCAACTACAACACAAAAAGATCACAATCTAAACTTTAATAAGAGAATTCTAAACACCACTCCCCGGTAGCGGCGCCATTTTTGATAAACGCTCAACTACACCTCATCCAATACTAGGTTTAGGCGATCGCAATCTAGTATAAACCCAACAAAGAGTTGGGGTCGATCCCACAGGGAGTGGTACAAGCTAGAATTCAGTTACGAAGTTAAAAATATGGTCTAATCGATTGTAGGAATATAAATTATTGAAATCATTTAGATAAATCAAAGGGGTTGACAACGAATGTTAGATGGGGGGATTTGGTTTGGTATTTAAAACTATAGAAATTACAAAAACAGGGGAATCAATAAGTAGAGAGGAATTCTCGGGTATGTGATCAATTATAGGCTAATTTTGCTAGATGGGTAATTGTAGTTTACTAAGAATTGTTGAATATCAGTGGGTAGGCTAGACTATAGATGTAATTGCTTTCTCTAGAACAACTATTACTATTCAAGTGAGTTCTCTCGAACCTCAACAAGCATAACACTATAAGTAGCCTAATACCTCAATTTATCTACTCTCTCGAGCTGGATAGGTAGGATCAAGTTAAGATTCACTCTCTCAAGATGAACCCACAACAACCCAATCACTACAATCATCAATCAATAACTTTAGTTCTAAAACCTCTTTCTCAAGCAAGTCCAGAACACTAAAATAGAATTGCATTTGCAACTACAATTCATATATTAGTACACAGCTATCAATTAAACCCACTTCCAATCAGCATTTAAATCAGTAAAACAATACTCATAAACTAATTAAAGAAAATAATCACATATCATAAAAGAGTTTGACAAATAAAAATTCTAACATAGTCTCAAAAAGCCATGTATTACAACAAAATTAGTGGTTGGGACGTAACCATACACCATGTACAATGTCTGAAACTGAAATAATGAAATCTATAAAAGTTGTTTGGTCATAGGAACATAAAGACTCGCCAATATACGAATTGACAAGGCAGATCAACTAGCCACAAGTATGGAAAGTAGGAGTGTCGGACCCTACATTAGTGAAATAATGTAGGTACAAGTATGCATTAGTACATGAAATGTACTAAGTATGATAGCAATGCATAAACGATATGAAATCATGCTAAAGGAATTTACATGGCATGCAATGACCAAGCTAAAGCATAGTATAAAAGATTAGAAAACACAAGTCATAATCATGGTCAAAGCAAAGTTAACATATTTAAAACAATTGGTAAGATACTTGAAACAAACCTAGTTCATTATTGTGGAATGTTCACTATTTAATAAAAACTACTAAAAGGGTTAATATTAGAAAAATGGTTAAAATTCATAAAACGACTAAGAGGGACGTTACAAAGAATAGCTGAAAAAGAACATCAAATTTTAAAATAAGAGTTCAAAAGTAAGTTTATCATAACAAATAAAATAATACGAGTCTATTATTATTATTATTATTATTATTATTATTATTATTATTATTATTATTATTATTATTATTATTATTATTATTATTATTATTACTATTATTATTATTATTTATTATTATTATTATTATTGTTATTATTGTTATTATTGTTATTATTATTGTTATTATTATTGTTATTATTGTTATTATTATTGTTGTTGTTATTATTATTATTGGTATCAGAGCC
>JAJONR010013346.1:0-16100 GCA_029582245.1 Solanum etuberosum | reverse complement strand
ATTCTTGAGAGCTAAGGGACGACCCAGGGTTATTTCTTGAAGGTTTTCCATGACTTTTGGTGCTAAAGGTAAGGATTTTACTCCCCTAATCTATTTTTTGATCCGTAGAACGTAAATTCATGGGTAATTATCATTGGGGGAGGGTTTTGGCCTGAAGTTAATGGTGGAAAAAGCCCTAAGTTGGGTATTGGGATCATGAGTTTGGCCTAGGGTTGATAATTTCAATTATAATTCGGGTAGTTAGGCTTCATTTATTGATCCTTGCGTTATATTGATTGTTTGTAGATCAAGAATAAGCGGAAAGAATCCGAAAGAGGAAGAATCAAGTTTCTTAGGGGATTCAAGCTTTGTTCGAGGTAGGTGATGGTTGTGATTTCATGTTTGTGTGATATATGTTAGTAATTGCTTCATTGTATTGCATGTATGTATGTGAATGTTGCATTATTGATCACACCTAATGTAAATGAGTATGAACGAATAACTATATGCCATGAATCACCTCTTGATTGTATGATTATTAATGTACATTGTGATTGTGATTGTGGTATGTTGATTGGATCGGGTGTCACGATGCGACATACTAACTGGGATCAGATGTCACGTACCGACATACATATTAGATCGAATGTCACGTACCGACATACATATTGGATCGGATGTCACATACCGACAGACAAATTGGAACGAGTCTCACGATCCGACACACTAACTTGGAATGGATGCCACAATCCGGTAGACTAACAGTTTGGGTATGGGTTCCATGAGAGGACCGTTGTATTGGGTTCCATGAGAGGACCATTGACTTGTTATATGCATGTGTATTATTGAAAAAGGTGGAATTGTACATTGATCCTGAAATGATATTAATATTGTATACATTCGGTATATCCATGTTTACTGTGTTGTGATTACTTGCTTATTTCGCACTCATTGGGATAGCCGCGTGATCCTACTAGTACACTGTGGTTGTGTACTTATACTGCACTTGCTTGTTCTTTGTTGAGTACAGGGCATCTTCAGGTGGCTATTGATAGACCTCAGCTAGGTGACTATTAAGCGTGACTGGATTCAAGGGTGAGCCAGTTCTTTCAGGATGCCATGGATCTCTCTTGTTTAAGTCCACTCTTTTCGGACTCAGACTATTTGTTTAAGGTGTTTGTTTAGTTTCGGGGTTGTACCCCTTGTTCTTACACTTGTCGTTAGTAGATTTTTGGTACAATGACTTTCAGGTTCTAGGGGTTGTTCTTCCGCATTAGTTTGGCTAGTTTATTTAAACCATTGGAGTTTATGAGAACTCTATATAATTTCTACATTTAAACCTGCTTCCGTATCTTTAAATGTGTAGTATTTTGGTTAAGGCTACTTAGTTGGGTTGTAGTAACGGTTCTCCCACCGGAGGGTTAGTGTGGGTGCCAATTACGACGGTCTGGGTCGTGACATCTTAGTTAATTATTTTTTAGTTATTTTATCTTTATTTTTAATTTAGTTAATATATATTCATCTTTGAAATCCTCCCCTTAAATAAATAATTAGAATTAGTATAATTTAGTAAATAGTTAATTGACAAGTCCTTTGGGTTCGATAATCCGGCTTTTTTAGGGCTACTATATTACTTGCGCGAGCACGTACACTTGCGTGTGCATTTGGGAGCAATACTATACATATTTCTTTGATAGTTTGTAGAAGAAAGTATTTCAAAAAAAGAAGAAGAAGAAAACATATCCTTAAGTAGTTTAAACATACAAGTTATATTTGCGAGTTTTGAAAATTGACATATTAATTTAAAGTTTTTCAGCATACACTTCAACAAGGAAGGAGATATGATTGCAAATTCTCCATGTCATTATCTTTTTAAGTCACAAGTCACAACACTCAAAAGAAGAATAAGAAACTATATATATGGACATATAGTCATAAAAGTCAACAAAATGACCAATAGATGCCGAATACGCTATATAACCAATCGAGTGATATACCAACATAATAGATTTATGAACAGACTTCAGTTGCGATCCCAATGTCTTTCAAATAAGGTTTTTCTAGCAATAGAATAGTAAAAGATCACATTTGACGTTTTATGTATTTCCTAAATTCGTGTTCAAAAGAAGGATATAGCTTAGTCTTAACATACCTTTCGAATGAACGTCTGAATGCTCGTATTTCCTTTATGGAAGTTATTACTTACATCCTAAGATTCGTAAACACTATATATACACACTTATACACACTTATAAATAATTTTTAACTGAGATTTAATTGGCAAATTTTCTATAGGATCATAACTTGACGAAATGTTCGTAGAACTTCGTAAAAACTATCATAAAAGAGTCCCAAGATGGTTAACATAGAAAACCAAATGTAAAGTTTGAAAACTAAGAACTTCCAGGTTCTATCTTCAAAAACGTTTTCCAAACGCAGCTAATCGAAGGAAAAATGATTGTCACACATAAAAATCATGTTTCTAGGCACCGGGGTAAACTTTAATGATGAAATTGCTAAAAATGCATCTTGATCACTCAAGAACTCTCTTAGAACCCATTTGCTCTCTGTTTAGGAACTAAAATGAAATGTTTTAATGGCTTAGAATGACAATATGCTGCCTTATATTAACTTTTGATCCGACCCGGTACGTTACCTAATTTCAGCCTAGATAGTCCGTGGTAAAATAATCATAACTTTTTACTCCGATGTGGGTTTGATGTGAATTTTTATGCGTTGAAAACTAGACTCGTAGACCTTTGATTTGGTAGGTCTGGTACCCTTAGAAATATTTATTTATTGACAGAAAATCTCTGAGACATTTGATCTCAATTTTAGAAAATTTATTCAAGAAACTTACGATAACTTTTGCCAACTTTTATTTCGCAACTTGTTTGACTTCAAAGACCTAACATAAGACTATTGTGCTATTATAATACCTCATAAAATATTATTTTTAGCATATTAGACACTCTTAGTTATTTTTATCCCCAAGGTACAGGTTCATTTAAATTTTTTGAACGGGTGGGATGCTACATGAGCCATTTTTTAACCCTAACTTTTGTTTAAGGGAATTCTTTGAGCTAACTTTAGTTTAGTTCCTTGATATTACCATTTATTTGAATATTCTTCTCCCGATATGCTATACTAATTCATATACACCTCATATACCCATACAACGCTACATATATTATGCAAAAAACACAAAGCCTCACATTCTCCTCCCCTTAAGAACATTCGTCCACGAATGGATCAAGAAAATTTCTTGGTTGCATTTCTGTGCTGCTAATATGTTATTTGAAGAACTATATTTGTTAAGTTTTAAATATAATTCTGAATATTTCAACTACAAGGCTTCATATAGCTATCTTGCGACACAACATATAAACTGCACTTTTAAGTCATTTAAAATCCAATTAAGTTGTTGTATGAAAATGCAACTCACCTTACGTCATAAATAGCTTGGGGTACTTCTTCCTTATTTCCTCATCCTCTTTCCAAGTCATTTCCTCGACATAGTTATTTCACAATAACACTTTCACATAAGCCAATCATTTAGTTCAAAACTTTCTTACATGACGATGTACAATAGTCACTGGTATGTTAGCATAAGATAAGTCTTCAGAGATGCAAATATACTCAACGGGCATAGTATGCAAAGGATCTCCAGTGCACTTCAGCAACATAGATACATCAAACAGAGGATTGGACACTTCAAATTTTGAAGGCAAATCAAGCTCGTACACCACCGATCCTCCAAATAATTTCATAATACCCAACATACCCGGGACTGAGCTTTCCTTTCTTGCAAAATCTCATGAAACCCTTATTAGGCGATACTTTCAGGGAACCCCGATATTCTACATCAGATTGTAAGTCTCATTGTCGAACATCTGCATAAGACTACTGCCAAATTGGTGTTGTATGCAATCGTCCTCTAATAAGCTTTACCTTTCCCACAACTTGCTGGTCTATATTGAGACCTAGAAACTCTTCTTACTCAATCTCTAACCAACCGATCAATGACCTGCACATTAGACCATATAGTGCTTCATAAGGAGCCATCTGAATATTATATTGGACGATGTTATTATAAGATAACTCAAGAAGGGGTAGATGATCATCCCATCTTCTTTTAAAATCCACCACATACATGTAAAATATCCTTGACGGTCTGAATAGTATGCTCGACATGCCAATCATTTTATGGATGATAAATGATGCTAATATTTTACTGAGTTCCTAGACCCTTCTGAAAGGATCTCCAAAAATATGGTGTAAACGAAGCTCCTCGATCAGAGATTATAGATAATGAAACTTCGTGACGGTGCACAACCTCTCTATTGTAAAGCCTGACATAATCCCCGATCAAATATGTCGTCCTGACTGGTTGGAAATGATCAGATTTCATTAGCCTATAAAAAATTGCCTAAATAGAACTCCATGGTGTGCGAGGCAAATTGGTGGTGAAGTCTATATTTATCATGTCCTATTTCCATAATGAATGCTCGATGTACTATGTTAGGCCTCTAGAATTCTAATGTTCTGCTTTAATTTACTAATAGTTAGGACATTGGTCTATTGTCTTATCTATATCTCTTTTCATGCCATTCCATTAATAGACTTATCAAAGGTAGGTCTCAGTAGATCTTCATTGCTCCAGGGTGAGCTGCATATCTAGAATATTGGGTCTTTGAAAGAGTTTTTGCACGAATCTCTCCTGTTATCGACACACATAAGAGACCCCGGTCTCTAAGGACTCCATCTCTAGTTAGCTCAAATAAAGGTTGCTACTGCTATGGATTCTCGTGTTGTCGCTCTTTCACTTCATTAATAAAAGAAGATCCTATAGTATTCTAAATGACAACACCTCCATCCTCTGCGTCTAACACTTTCATTTGTAAAATATCTAGTTGGCATAGATCTTTTATCATTCTGACCTTAGCAGCTTCAACATGGTTTAGAATGCCTATGGACTTTAGCTTTTCTAGGATGATATGAAATGTCAATGTCATAGTCCTTTAGTAATTCTATCCATCTATTTTTTGTTGGTTCAAATCCCTCCGCTTAAAAATACTTGAAGGATCTGGTGGTCTATGAGAACAACAATATGAACCCCGTATATATAATACCACCAAATTTTTATGAAAAAGACAATTACAGCCAACTCAAGATTGTGAGTAGGATATTTCTGTTCATGTTTCTATAGCTATCTAGAGACATTCATGATATCCTTATCATGCTGCATAAGAACACAACCTAAGCCAATTCTCGACGCATCACAAACCTGCGGTAATACCTTGCTAAGCCTCAAAAGCTATGAACCTCTGTTGGATTCAAGGGCCTCAACCAAGTCATCACTTCTTCAATCTTTTATCCATCAATCCTGATATTATCTCTGGTGATAACTTGATCAAGAAAAGCTATAGAAGTTAGCCAAAATTCACATTTAGAGAATTTAGCATATAACTTGTAGTCTTGGAGAGTCAGCAATATAACTCGCACGTGGTCCGCATGCTTAGCTTCCGACTGTGAATATATCAGCATGTCATCAATAAACACAATCACAAGTATGTCCAAGAATGGTTGGAAGACCCAATTAGTAAGATCCATTAAGGATGATGGGGAATTTGTAAGACCAATAGACACGAAAAGGAATTCACAATTGTCATACCTCATTCTAAAAGCTAGTTTTAGGATATCAACATCCTTAATTCACAAATTATGGTAATCAGATTGCAAGTCAATATTGGAAAAACGATTGACACCTTGTAATTGGTTGAACTAGTCATCAATCCATGGAAGTGGATATTTGTTCTTGAATATAATGTCTTTATTTGGACGGTTTTAGTCAATACACATTCGTAAGGAGCCATCGTTCTATTGAACAAACAACACTGGAGCATCCTACGAGAATGTACTTGGCCTAATAAAACCTTTATCGAGAAAGTTTGTCAGTTATTCCTTCAATTCCCTTAGATCTATATGAGCCATTCTAGGGTGGAATGTGTAACATCCTGAAAATTTCTAAGTTAAGACTCAAACCATTCTTCATGGTGAATAAGATTTGTACCGAGTGATTCTAAATATTCTTAGATGTTAAAGTCACTAGAATCTCCTAGCATAAAGTTGAGTTGAAAACTTTCTAAACGATTGAGTTTCACTATGAGGTTTTACTTGGGTCAACTTCAAATGACCATATATTTTAGCACTTAAAGAATTAGGTGGCCTATGAGCTATCAAATCGAAGGTCTCTGAGTCCTTTTTCCAACGCCACCAAGTTTGCTAAATTTCGAGCGCCGAGTAAAAAGTTATGCTCGTTTGAGTGAAGCCTCTCCATTTAAGGCTTTCCATTCATTTTAGGAAAGGGTATTTTGGTCTTTTCCTTTTTCCCACTTGTCTTAACACATTTTCCTGACCCAATTAAGGGTCTAATCAGATTTCAATCACCCATTCATGTTCAGAACACTTAGAGTTTATAGAACAAGGTTTCAAGAGGAGAAAAGCGAGGTTTTTAAGCATTCTTCAAGATTCGTTGATTTTCGCCAAAAATATAGTTCTTTCCAGGTATTTGAGGTTTCCCATAGTGATGGACTTATTCATCCTCACGCCAATCATGTAGTTCTTCTATTAATTCATTCATGTAATCGTTTATGTAAAAATTCTTGAGTAGTTCTTGAATTTTAGCCCCATTCTTTATCAATGGAGGTTTTGAGTTCTTGAGGTGAGGGTCTTGCGAATGAGTGGTGTTTCTTGATAGAATTTGAGTGAGATTTCAATAAATTTATATTAGGTTTATCAATCAAAGAGAGTTTGGAAGAAACCAATCGATTCTAGATGAGTTAGGACCTAAAATTTGACAAGGAAATTCGTTGGATTTCTGGGTTTGGGCTGGGGCAATGCGCCAGCAGTGCGCCCCAAAGTACTCCCAGTACTTTGGGGGCTGGCACGATGCGCCACCGATACGCCAGAGTCGTCCGACCTCTTTCTTCTTCGTTCTTCGTTGTGTATGTGTTCCTTTGAATCGTGTCTTCGTTCTTTCCTTGATATTAACTATTTAAGTCTTCATTAATCATTGAAAGATCCTACATATCCTAATCATATCTCTTAAATTACTTTTCAAATTAAAGAGAGATTAAGAGGAAAGTTCAAGAGGGTCCTTTGAGTCAAATTTGAAAATTCTTTTGAAATGAACCATAGTTTTGAACTAAGTCTTGAGGAAGTAAGTATGAGAATAAGAAGAGTTGTACACATGAGTTTCCATATTGCTATTAGGATCCCTGAGTTGAGTCGTTCATGTCCATAATTCCACATGAACCCTATGAATTGAGTTATAAATCTTGAGAAGCATTTTAAAGCCAACACTTGAGTTTTGAACTGAGTTTTGTGGAAGTAAAGATGAGTTTTGAGAAAAAGTTTCTAAATAAATGATTAGTATGACAATCGAGTATGCCATCAATGTTGAAGCAGTATGGTATCTAGTTATGCCATCAATGTTTATGCATTATGACTTCCCGAGTCATCAATGATCTTATTACAATATGATTTTGATATATTTTTTCGAAAGAGTTTTCAAGTATGAATTGAGTAAGAGTATAAGGGAACTAAGTATTCCCCAAAGGTATCAATTTTTACATTGATAAAAGAGAAACTTTGATTTCTAAATGAGTTATGAGTTCAAAGATATTTCAAGAACAATTACCTCTTTTAAGAGGATAGTTTAAGCAATTATCTCAAACCAGAGGAAGAGTATGTTTTTTTTAAACATTGAGCATGACTATATTATTGGGAGTAGTATCGAGCACCGAATTGGGTTAGAGTCTTTTATGATTCGGAAGTTCCATAAAACTACGTAGCCAACGTAGGATAGGATAAAATTAAATCTTCATGCGACTCATCACTGCCTCTAAGAAGGCCAATTAGATGGATCCATAGTCACAATATCATCCTATACCCCGGAAAAGTATATGATGGCCTTGACAACGCGAGGCGAAACATTGTATCATTGCTAGGCTCATGGTAATGGTTGTCAGTTAGAGAAACTCCTTACAAAGTAAAGTATATTATTTTCATATTTCTTTCATTGTATATCTTATTGTAAAGCTTAAATGGTTTTCTCTTCATGTTCATGTATTGATCCAGTTATGTTGCTTTCAGTCATTCAAGCCAGTAAGTTGTTTACTCTAACCTTATCACATACTCGTACATTCAATGTACTGATGTCATTCGACCTGCATCGTTTTATGATGCAGTTACAGGTGTTCAGGATCATCAACAGGCGTTTCATTGAGATCATTTGACCTTCCAGTCAGCTTTGGTGAGCCTTCTTATATTCCGGAAGACTTCACCTTTACCTTACAATTAGTAGTTTTGCGATGTTGTGGGTCTTGTCCCGATATCCTTCTATAATAGTATAGACTTCATAAGTAGATAGAGTTGAGGAGTTTTTCAGTATTTACTTTCTATTAAGTATTGTTCAGATTCTTTTTAAAGTTGATATAATTGAGTTTAATGAATTTAATTCAGTTTTAAAGCTTATGTATGCTTGAGTTAGTCTTCCGCTTATAATTAGCTAGGATGAGGGTTCACTTGGGGACCAACAATGATTCTCGAGTGCCGGCCACGTCCAGGGTGTAGACTCGAGTTGTGACAGAATGGATATAGATTACATATTAGGAAGCAATTCTATAGAAAAATCAATTCCCATTTCTAGGGGAAATCCTTGAAGCACATCTGGGAATACCATCAAAAATTCATTTACAATAGGAACCAATTGAAGAGTCGATGGCTCCTTATTCATATCTATGACATGAACCAAATGGTATATACAACGTTTAGAAATTAACTTACGAGCCCTAAAGTAAGCAATAAACTTACTCTTGGGTGGCGCTGCATTACCCTTCAATTCTAGGACTAGCTCACCTAGAAAATAAAATCTTACCAGATTTGCACAACAATCAATATTAGCATAACAAGATGCCAACAAGTCCATACTATAATTACATCAAAGTCTAGCATAGTCAATTCAACTAAATCAGCGGAGGTAGGACAATCATTAATTATCATCGTACAACCTCGATAAACATTTTAGATACAATATAGTCACCAACTAGTGTAGAAACCTCAACTGTCTATAGAAATAACTCAAATATCATGTCAATATTACCTATAATAAATGGATTGATATGTGAAAATGTAGAGCCTGGATCTATTAATGCATAAACAATTTGAGAAATCATCGTCTGTATATTTGTGACAACATCTAGGGACGAGCTCTGAATATTTGTAATGTCATTTTCTCTGTATTGCATTATTTTCAACATTTATAGCTTTTCTATAGTAACCCCAAGGCACTTATGACTTGTTGGGACTGACAGTTCGGTCACCTGGTCATTTGTTTTGATTTTATGAAAGTTTACGTGTTTTAGAGCTTTTGAACTTGAATGGTTGACTTCAACCAAACCTTCAAGTATACGGTCTCATAATGCAGTTCTGATGGTTTTGTTAACTTTGAAACATCATGTTGGCTTAGAACGACACTTGATTCGGGTCCCACGCCTTTCTAACTCATGTCGAGTTACCCTGTCATTTTTGGCTTAAAATGGAGCTTGAGTGTGAGACCTATTTTTGTTGAGACGGCTTCCATTGGCAGTTTTGACATCTTTGTTGGAGTCCAAAATGTCGAATTTAGTAGGGTGACATAGTTTGTCTTTGCGCGTGGGATTCTGAACAAATCCTAAGCCCCCATCGGGGCATTTTTGCCAATTCCAAGTTGGGCTGGTGCATCCCTTGCTAGTGCACTATTCCATATGCTTCACATTTGCACGTCTTGATCTGCGTTGGCAAATGCCAAAATATTGGTCACCACATTCGCGGGCTAGACTCCACATTCATGGAGGGTCGGTCCCCTACGTCTGCGTGATCGTGGACAAGTTCCCGCATTCGCAAAAAAGAGTTAGTGTTGAATCAGTCCAGTTGACCACTGCGTTCATGGACATAGGGTCCTAGGTCCTTTTAGTGGCATTATATTTGTGATCCGCCCGTGTTTCAACTTCATTTCAAAATTTCCAACATCGATTTCTTGGTCTTTAGAGCTCCGATTGAGCTCATTTCTATTGCATTTTTTTGGGAATTGCTAGGGAGTTGCATGGGGTTGTGAGGAAGCATTGTGAGGTCATTTTTGAGGTAAAATATTTACCATAAGACCTCTTTTTCTCTCTTTAATGGTGTTTCTTGAACTTTGCTTGCATGAACTATTTTTGGGGTTGTTTGAGCTCGGATTGTGCCCTTTTTTGGGGCACTAGTTCCTTGAGATGAATGGGACCAGTTGACGTAGTCAATTTTGAGATTCCCCATGCAGGTCCCACAATGTTGTTTTTGATTCGTGTTTAGTCCCTTCTTCACTTATTCCAATTTAGGTGTCACAATGTTTGTATTGACATCGTGATCACTTATTTGATAGTGTGGAAACAATCAGAGGTGGTTCAAATGGGTAAAGCTCTGGTTTAGTTGATTTTGGAGTGCACGTGATCATCTTTAAGGTAGGCTACAACTAGTCGATCATAGATTGAGCTTATGTTGGTGTTTACATGTTGTTTAACTAGTTTTGAGAGGGGTTTCTAGCCTGTATCATGTTTAGTTGATAAAACTAATGCCTTAGCCTTGTTTTCGGGTAATTTGGGGAATTTGAACATGTCTACTTTATTGTGATGTTGTATCATGTCTAATTGTAGCTTTGCCGCCCTGTGTATCGTCAATTGTGACAGATTTGTGGCCTTAACCTAGGTGTAGGCTAGTGATTGCCTTAGAGTTATTTTTAGGTCATTATGCCTTAGAAATGCTCCAATGTCGCTTCGCAGGATTCTAGTTTCCAGTAGACTGATGTAGCAGACTTGAGTTTGGTAGTATAAATCCTTATCTAGGTGACAACTCCATTCTTTTTGGACTTTCATCCATAATATCGCTATGCTACGGCCCTAATATACTTTAGTTGTGATTTCAGTCATTTTTTATTTGTTTGGATTAGGTAGTGGGTTTCGACTTGGAGTGAGTCCCTTGTTACTCTGATGAAGGTTTCACTTTGTGGTATCTTTATTCTTCATGGGGTGTAAGTGGTTTCAAGGTTCTTCAGAGTGTTTTAGCCATAGTTTCGAGGTCCGGCGTTTCTCTATTATTCACGGTTTGAGTCTGGGCAACTTTTATTAGTCAGGTTTGAGTTTGGACATCATGGTTCTATTGGATTCTTCAGGATGCCTTCACTGTGGTTCAAGTATAGGCTCGACCATTGCAGTTTGGGATTTTATCTAATCTTAGTCTTAGATAGGGATATCTTTTTCTCTTCTGTGTACTCATCGGGTTTATGGGGGTCCGTTTGGGTTATTTGCTTTCCAATTGTGCACGAGTGTACCTTATGGGCTGATGGTGGTCCAATTAGGTGTTAGATAACTACTTTACTTTACTTCTTGGTTCCTTCTAGATTCGTGAGTTATCCTCCATTATTATTTCATTTACTTGACCTTTAGTTACCATTTATTTCTTCGCATTTCATTATGTATTTACTTTCTAAGCTCAGTCGGTCTATGATCCCTACTAGGTACCTGTTGTTTTGGTACTCATGATACACTATGTATTTGTTTTTCTGATGCAGATACGAGCATCAGCTGCTATTGAAACTGTCATAACCTAAAGTACCCCTTAGGTGTGACAGGGCAAATAAGACCCCAAGAGGTCCTAAACAAGCCACTTGACATAAGCATGGCGTAAATGAAATATCACAAGAGAGAGAGAGAGAATAGGCAATACAAGTTTCATATCATAAGAGAATTCTAAACTTATTGCGGAAAACTAAACCGTGTCTGACATAGCCCTTGTAACATTACAAGAGTGGTTGGGACGAGAACCATACACCACGTACAAGTATGAAACTAAAAGACAAAGGAAAAAATAAAATGTCCATGGCCTGACCCTTGAATCATGAGGACTCACCAATCCAGGTGATCAAGTAAAGCAATCCCGATCTAAGCATGACATGAGGAGAAACGTCGGAACCTATATTATGAGACAATATAGGCACAAATATGCATTAGTGCGATGAATGTACTAAGTATGGGTAATGCGTAAAAACATCAACATAATAAAATAGTGAACTTAAACATGACATGCATGACCAAGTAAAATGCGATAAAAGGCTTTTAAAGATAAATCATAAGTCATGTACAAGGTCATTGCATATTTGAAAATCGTAAGTAAAGTTTTGATAAAACCTTTATAAGGGACATAGTTCATTTGTGGGATATTTACCGTTAATCGACAATAAGACTATGTGAGCTATAACATGGAATTCGGTATGACCCTCGCACCGAGAAGAATAATCTACTTGCCAAGGTAGAACTCCATATCATTCATTCTTGCTAAAGTGGATCCACTAGCTTAAGTCATTTAAGACAATCCTATGGAGGCATGCAGTTTGGGACAAGAAAATTGCTTCCATAGACCCGACCTTTACTAACAGGAGATCCTCCACCTTAAAGTCCTCTCGGTGCTAAGTAAATCCCAATGGAAAAGACATAATCACAATCATATCAAAATACTTGGAAAGACAACAATCAAAGACTACCTATCCAATCATAAGTTCATAATTAGAGTAGCTCATTTCAAACCATGAATGGATATTAGGACACCTACCTTCCTAAGTATCCAAATCATGATTCCATTTAAATGTATCTTAAAAGCTTCATTTAGCCATGAATCATTCTTTTCATAAAACATGCATAAATCCTTTATCAAATTCATGATCATAATCCATAAGTTCATAAGCATTGTTCATTATTCAAGTTCATAAAATAGGCATATGCATGGGTACATATGAAATCAATTGAATCATAATAAAGAGAGCCCATGAAAATTTGCATGAAACCCTAACAAAATTGGGTTATATCAATTTAGGAGACTGATATTCTTTTGAGACCCAATGGATGAAAGGGAATCCATTGGTGAACTCCCACATACCATAGCAATCAAATGCCAAAAGCAATGGAGAAGAAACCCTTGAATCGCTTGAAACCCTAACCTTCACCTTGAGAGTTCTTGAGAGAAAATTGGAGAAGAGGACTTGAGGGATTTGGGAGAATTGAGTGAATGAGAGGATTTAGGCTTAGTATTAGGAGTAAAAATGGTTATACGGGTAGTTATAATATCAAAATGGCATAGTATAGGGGTTCATTGGGCAGGAAAAAAATAAAAAATCCTTACTTAAAAATTGTCGAATGACTTCTACGGTTCCGAGCGACGGTTCATAGGACTTTCTACGGACTGTCCTGGTCAACCGTAGAGTCACTTACTAAGACCTAAAATACAGGGAAAATCCTACTAGAGCCTTCTAGGGGTCGTCCCATTCTACGTTCTGCAGACCCTTCCATAGAGTCCAAGTTTAAGTCCAAAATTTCACCAAGTTGGGATCACTTCTACGGATCCATTCTACGGCTAATAAAACACCCTACGATTCGTCTTGTTCATTCGTAGACCAATCATCAGAGACTTGATAATTCCAAAAACTCAACCCAAGTCCTATGAATTCCTTCCTACGACTCGTAGGACGTCCTACAGTGCATAGGGTGGACTCGTAGACCAATGGACCAGCGCCAAAATACAATTTTCCTTTCCAAACTCAACTTTCAATTTTTCGAGGTGTTACAAACATCCAATTTATCACTCTCCAATATGGATTAATTATAGATCTTCTTCAATTTCAAACAATTTGAAAAAAATAGTTTTTATAAAATTCAGAACATTTTTAACATATTTTTAAATTTTATATATTTACTACCTTTTATAAATATCTCAAAATCGTCTCAATTTTTTTAATTAGATATTTTGTTAATTAGTTTAGTTTAATTAATAGATTATATTCTTGAGTTATTTAATTACATTAATTATTTTATTTTGTTATGATTAAGAAGCTCATTAAATTGAATCAATTTGGCAATATTTTAAAATCTAATCGGCTATAATCGAAATCCATTTGGCCATCTCTCAAAGGGAAAATCTAACCATTTTGGTCTACTTTTAAACCTTTTTTTATCTAAAATTTTGAGACCAATTTTTTCCCAATTCGCAACAATTTTAGCACACCTCATTTCCCTTCACAACAATACATACTGTAGCACAACATTCAATTCATACACGAATACATACATACAATACACCCATGCACCAACGATCCCACATGTCGTGCGTCGTCTTCCTCAACCCAGAAAGAATGAAGCCCTAACTTCCTCGTTTGTCCTTCAAATAAATCAGACAGTTCTTTTCCTTCCAATTCGAATTCACTCTAACAGAATACCTCAATCTTTTTCCAGTGGAAAATTCAAAATTGAGATTCATCCCACATTGATTCGAACCCCCAAAATCCCTTCATATATAAACCCTACTCATTCACAATGTTGAACACACGATTTTCACTTAAAATGAAAGAAAAAGCTTCTGCACCTGAGATTTTTGGAACCAAGAAGCTTGGTTGAATTTTTCTTTTGGTGGATTCAAAGTTTTCTTCTCAGGAGAAGTGGATTCACTTTCTTTGCTTGTCGTTCCAGTTATATGCTCTGCAAATAATAATATTTTTTGTCTCAAACTCTTTGTTAGTTTCATGTAAATTTCTTTGTTTTCCCTTGTTATCTGAGTCTGATAGAGTAAGAGTATTGTTTTCACTCTAAAATTGCGTATTAGGTGTAGATTGAGATATTTGCGATGAAGTTTTAAGTTGTTGTTTTTCTCTTGCTTTATTTAGAACGTCTTTGTATCTGTAAACATAGAATAATCTCTTCTAAGCTTTTTGGAATTAAATTTTTGTTATGTACCTGACTTAAGAATCTTCAAATCAGCTTTCATTCTTGGATGGTATTAGTTTAAACTAAGGGAATATAGCTTCTGTGTATGCTCAATTTAACATTCCAAAAATCTATAAGCTAAGATTCGAATCATTCTTCAGACGTGTATAGGGTTGTACCGGGTGATTCTTAATTTTTCATAGGTGTTAAGGTCAATTTTTATAGTGTGGGAAGAGATTTAGAGATGAATCAAGGTCATAAGAATCCTCTAACACAAAGTTGAGTTGAAAGTTTCCTTACTGATTGAGTTTCAATATAATATTTTACTTGGGGTCACATTTAAACAATCATATCTCTTAGAATAACAAGTGTTATGTGGTCCATAACATACCAAATTAACCATCTATGCGTCTTATTTCCAACGCCACCAAGTTTGTATCGATTTGGGTTCAGAGTAAAGAGTTATGATCATTTTACTAACATGATCCAATGTAGTTATATTTTGGCCGATAGGAAAATACTAAAAAAGGTCATTTCTGTCCTTATATCACTAGGAAAACCCTAAGTTGATTAGTTAACTCCTAAAAGGACCTAAACAATCAAATTTCCATCTCTTAGTTCCCCCTTCTCCTCTCTCAAATATCAAGTCAAAACTCTAGGAAAAATCAAAGCGTAAGACTTCCAAACAAGGTTTGTAACACCCCGTACGCTAGAACTACCAAAATGAAGATTTTCAGCAATTGCAGGTGCAACCCACGGTTGCCACCCACGAACCATAGGGTGACCCACGGTCCGTGCTGGTGGTCTGGGGGAGGCCACCTGCAACCCTCCCCAGAAAGCTCTGAAAAATCCGTCTGGGCATGATTCACGGCCGGACCCATGGACCGTGGTCCAGGTTTATTTTATTTTGTTATGATTAAGAAGCTCATTAAATTGAATCAATTTGGCAATATTTTAAAATCTAATCGGCTATAATCGAAATCCATTTGGCCATCTCTCAAAGGGAAAATCTAACCATTTTGGTCTACTTTTAAACCTTTTTTTATCTAAAATTTTGAGACCAATTTTTTCCCAATTCGCAACAATTTTAGCACACCTCATTTCCCTTCACAACAATACATACTGTAGCACAACATTCAATTCATACACGAATACATACATACAATACACCCATGCACCAACGATCCCACACGCCGTGCGTCGTCTTCCTCAACCCAGAAAGAATGAAGCCCTAACTTCCTCGTTTGTCCTTCAAATAAATCAGACAGTTCTTTTCCTTCCAATTCGAATTCACTC
>JAJONR010013345.1:0-17161 GCA_029582245.1 Solanum etuberosum | reverse complement strand
ACCAAAAAATAGACAATCATATGATTGGAAGGGATCGATATCTATATTGATGAAAAACAATAGATACACACAAAATTTAGTTGAAGTACGCATAAGTTAATCTAGCAGATAAACTTTTAGGGTACGATAAAGCAAGAGGGGACCAAAAAATAGACAATCATATGATTGGAAGGGATCGATATCTATATTGATGAAAAACAATAGATACACACAAAATTTAGTTGAAGTACGCATAAGTTAATCTAGCAGATAAACTTTTAGGGTACGATAAAGCAAGAGGGGACCAAAAAATAGACAATCATATGATTGGAAGGGATCGATATCTATATTGATGAAAAACAATAGATACACACAAAATTTAGTTGAAGTACGCATAAGTTAATCTAGCAGATAAACTTTTAGGGTACGATAAAGCAAGAGGGGACCAAAAAATAGACAATCATATGATTGGAAGGGATCGATATCTATATTGATGAAAAACAATAGATACACACAAAATTTAGTTGAAGTACGCATAAGTTAATCTAGCAGATAAACTTTTAGGGTACGATAAAGCAAGAGGGGACCAAAAAATAGACAATCATATGATTGGAAGGGATCGATATCTATATTGATGAAAAACAATAGATACACACAAAATTTAGTTGAAGTACGCATAAGTTGATCTAGTAGACGAACTTTTAGGGTACGATAAAGCAAGAGGGGACCAAAAACTCATAGGATTGGAAGAGAAGATAATTTACCAGAAATTCAATGAATGCACTGATCAAATAGATGTGATAAGTTGTGAAGAAAGCATCAGATAAGAAGCCACCAAGAAGAGCAAGTAGAAAGGCTGTGCCCATAAAATTAGTCACACAATTTGCTGAATTGGTTGGTGAATAGTGCATGTACTCAGACAAGTACATCACCAAGTTGCTTGCATTTGCTAGATATGCCAAATTCTCTAGCACCTCCACCACTGAAATTAGAAAGAAAAAAAGTCACATATTTCTTCCGTTTTAATTTATGTGATGTAACTTGACTTGACACGAAGCTTCAGAAAGAGAGACAAACTTATGAAAGTTATGGTCTAAAACAAGTTATAGATGTTTGTATGATATAATATTGACATATAGAAATGTGTCATTCTTTTGAGAACTGAAGTGAATCATATAAATTGAAACGGGACAGAGGGTGTACTATTTATTCTCTAAAATTCATCAAAATAATCTTGAAAAAAAACCTTGATACATATTTATGATAAACATCCCAAAGTGAGTTTATCACTACACCATGAACAATGATTTTTTTCTTATTTGTCTAAATTTTGATGGATAAAATCTGCAGATGATCGATAAAGCAAAATGTGTTTAAGCTGATTCGAACACTACTGTTATTTTAAAACATACAAATCATGAATTTCGTCAAAATTTTGATGGGGAATCTTCCACTACCTATATTGATGAAAAAACCAAGTAAAATGTGCATAAATTGACTCGAACACTACGATTATTAAAAAACGATTTACCTAACACAAAGGATGAAGCCACCAAGCCACCATGTCTATTGATAAGTGCTGGCCTATTTCTCCAATCTACATAGCCTTCCCAATTAGTGCTAATTAGTTTGCTTTGGCTTTCCACTTCCTACAACACAAATCATGTAATTAGTGAAACTACTAAGTAAATATATATATATATATATATATATATATATATATATAAATACAAAAAGAAGAAAACAAGAGGAATGAACTCACCATTTATTTATTTTTTGCTTTTCCTATAAGTTTAATCTCAATTGGAGTACAAAGGCTAGAACCTCCCCCTTATAGAAAAATTTCAATTTTTTTTGTGTAATTTGCCATTGATGAACTTCTTCCACTTTTTTTAGAAGAGAAGATGAATAGATATGATATTATCACCTAAAATTTGGTAGCTTATATAATAAGAACATCAAATAAATTTTATGTAGTAGTTGTTGGGGGGGGGGGGGGGGAGATAAATTAAAGAGGGGAGATAATTATAAGAAAGAAGAGAAGGGAAGAAGTGATATTTTAGGTGGTTTATTTTTTTTCTTGTATTGTTTGACTAATGACCTAAAACAATAAATGTAAAGGTTGATAACCCCACCATCCCATTTATGATATTATTATTTTTTTCAATTGGTTGGTGTCGACTAAATTTGGATTCACGCCAGAAAATTCAACACTAAAAATAAAGTATTTCTTAATAAAAATGACTTTGTACCTCTCACTCAAACTAAAGACCTCTTAGTTAAGAATGAAGGATGCTTATCACTCCCCCACAATATATCCTTGTTGGTATGATATGTTGTTTTATATATTACATACTAGAAATGTTTTCTTTTCTTTTTATTTATTCTTCTCCTTTAATTAATTAGAAGTTTTTCTTTTTCTTTTTTAATTCCACTTGTTGCTGTAATGAAATAAATAATTGATTCTTTTATAACCTTGAATACACGCGTTGCAATGGCATCAATTTAGGCTTCCATGGGAATCCATGAGCTTCTTTTCTAATAGATAAAATAATGAAACTTATATAAAGGCGGTTCAATGATAAAAGAGAAAGGCAAAAAAATAAATAAATTTAACAATCACTGCAACGAATAAAGAATTTCACTAGTAATAATATAATATGAACTCAATTGTCGCTAAATATTTTTATAATGATATTAACTCAATTACCGCTAAATATTTTTGTACGTCTCTTTTGTCGTAGTGATTGCTCAATTATTGAGTGCAAACATATGTTTCTCGTTGTCTATCTTGGCCTCTTAAGTATGTCTATGTAAAAGAATATCTGCGTTCAAAAAGCTATTGGAAATTGATATGAAACCAAATTTCTTTTAACACAATGTTCTCTTCATATATTATTCTAAAAATATTGTAAGTATGTTATTTTCGTAAATACCTTTTTTGATCTGATTCGATAGGGTTCTGGATGAGACCTTTACTTAAAGGATGCGCTCTTCAACTTTTACTTGGGTAATATTTTATATATTTTATATCTTAACCTAAATCTGTATCCTTACGGTCAAATAGTTGAACGTGTCCCTCTCCTTACCATCAAGTGATTGAACGTCCCTACAGAATATACAAGAAAGAATGGGATTACTTCATCCAAAATGGTATAAACATGCATGTAGTTGCAATGGCTTTTTCAAGTTTCCGACATCAAATTAAAAGCACCCTCAATGCAATTGTCCTTTCTATAATTTGATGGATGTAGATATACAATATGCCTTTTTTTGGTTTGGTGAAATGTTATGAAAGTGTTTGTCTACTAAAGTACTGCCACGTATAGAATTACATATCCTTTTAATTATGTTTCCTATTTAGAAGGACAACATATGATTTGTTGAAAGAAACATATGGATTTTGTTTATCCTGAAAAACTTGTGTACAATTTGCAACCCCTCATAATCTGCCACCATTTCTTCCTAGGACACGTCGCTCTTACAATTTTATATTTCAATAAATAAATGGTGTTCGACCGATCACCCTTCTGGTTACGCCACTTACACCTTCTGATGTCGAGATTAGTAGTCATTTGAACATGCTATGTTCTTTTTTTCAATTTGTTTACTGAGTTGATTTAATATGAAGTCATAAAAAAAATTGTGATTTGTGTTTTTAAACTAAAAAAAATATCATGTATTAAAATGTCCTTTAAATTTATAATCTTAAATATTGTATTGGAACAAAGGAATAATACTTTTTTTCAAAAAGTAATATTTGAATTAAATTAAAAAGAAGTATTGAATCGAGAGTCGAGTTTTGGATCAGATTCGAGACTCGAGACCTAGGACTCGGATCGAGAGTCAGTACTTAGGACTCAGATCAGGGTAAGGGTTCAATACTTGAGACTCAGGTTAAGGATGGGAGTCGATCGATACTAATTGGGACTTGAGACTCGAGTTGGGGTTGGGAGTTGAGACCTAGGACTCGGGCCTGGGTCAGGAGTCGGGAACTCGGGTCGGGGGGTCGGGGTAGGGAGTTGAGTGGTGATGTTAAAAGAGAGTTTTTGGAATGAACTCCTCAATAAACTATAAACTAAATATGTTTGTAGATGTTCTATTAAAGTTGTTAACTCATAAAATAAACTATGTTTTTCTTAATTACTACTATATGATACCGTTAGGAGTCTTATCACCTCTTGTGATGCAAAAAGATGTGAAAACAGCACAACTTAATGCATAAGTTAGTGAATATATATTAATCTTTTCTAGACAATTGTCATCAAAAAGACATTTCTCCAACTTTCTCTTCATCTTTTATAAGAAGATATAATATAATATACTAATTAGGTTTGTATATATTGACCACTTTGACTACTTTTTGGCTTTCTTCAAGAATTTAACTAATTTATCATAAAAGAAATTAATTAATTTTTACTCTTAAATTAATCTCTATTGCATGAATTAATTTACTAGCTCGAACAATAAGAGTTGTATGTGAGGGTTTTGACAAAGGGCTGACCGATGAGGACAGATCAAAGAGAAGGACGACCAACATATTTCAAGATGTAAAAGTCTTTGAAGAGAGGTGCACATAACACCTTAATTAGGAAAGTAAGAATTTTATTAAATTAACATAAGTTCACAAAATATGTACATGCATTTTTGGGTTCGATAAATTAAAGGTGTAACTTGATTGAAAAATTTATGAAATCTGTTGAATCGAAACAAACAATATATGTCACGTATTTCGAACGATAATTATTTTTCTTTTCTGTTAAACATTTGTCAAATTTAACGGCATGATGTAGTAACAAATAGATGAGAAAAGAACTTGTAGATTGCATCATTTTGAAAAAGATAAGATAACTTATCCATAATGACTAAATTACGCAAACATACGTAAAATAATAAGAAAAAAATCACCAATAAATAAATAGAAAATTGTTTTGCAAGTGGAGTTAGATTTTACTTGTTGTGGATGATGTATTAAAAATATACTAGTGGTATATTCTATGCTCTACGTGGAAGCCTGAATTATATTAATCAATATTTACTCAATTAATAATTATTATTTCAGACAAACATATTTCAGGATTCATGTAATTGAGACAACTAAGTAGAGCATGGAAAGATGTGAGGCTGGCCAAAGATTGTTCTATACTTCTCGAACTATTTTACTTGGAAGTGAAATCATTTTTCATTGTTTTTAGTTATATTTTTTATTGAAGAAAATTGAAATAAAAGAATGTAATTTTCTGAAATATTGACTATATATTAAATGGGTGACTATCTAAAAAAAAATCAATTCCAAATTGCTAGGGACTTAGGGAGGTGCAAAAACCAAATCGATAGATAAATCGAACCGAAAAAAGTATTATTGGTTTATTGTTATTGGGTTATTGGATTAACGATTTTTTAATGGTTTTATAAAAAATATTTATTGGGTTATCGGTTCGGTATTGGTTTTTAATATTGAGTTATTGGGTAAACCGATAACCCATTAATACTAGTAATTTACTACATTTACTTGTACATAAATATTACATATTAATCTCAATACCTTACGAGTTATTGTCTTTATCCTTTGCCTTCAATTCACACTTCAAAGTGACTTTTAGTTCACAACTTCACATTATACAAAATGTCAAAATCTAAAGTAAGAACTTTATTCCTTTTAATTTCTCTTTGTGTTACATTTGTATAGTTTTTCATTACATTATTGTGTTGTCGCGTCAAATTTATTAGAGAAGTCATATATTTATTTTATAAGTATTTTCTTATTGGTTAAACGTAAAACCAAACCGTTAAGGACCAAAATCGATAAACCGATAAAAAATTTCTTATTGATTTGATTATTGGTTTAACGTATTTAAAAATCGAACCAATAATATATAAAACCGAACCGAACCAATCGATACACACTCCTACGTAGGGTCAAATCAAGAGAAAGGACTAACACTAGATGTGACAATACCCTAATTTTGTACCACACTAAATTCACCAATTCTAACTTTCAATAAATTGGAGAAATCATATCGTAAACCTAATTGGAGTTTCATGTTTATTAAAATCTTATTTAAAAAGTGTCCTCTTTATCAGGTCTTTCACAGTGTGAAATAAGTCTTCATCAATCAAATTGGAGTGACTTTAGCATGTGAAAATAATTTAAAAACACATGACTCGTGATACACTAAGGTACATTCCCCCTAGCAAAAATTAAATTAATTAATTGTGGTCTATTTAAATTTTGAGGTGTGAAAGATAAATATCTTTCCGGTCAAACGTATTAGAAAATGTTTTATCTTTCGCCCTTCTTAAGAGTTCGAAACTTAAATAATGGATGGAAAAAAAAAGTAATAATCAAAATAACGTGTCCAAACAAAGTTGACAAAAATCTTTCTGGGTCGGGATAAATAAATGAAAGTCATAAGAAAATATTTTTTTCTCTAGACACCTCAAAATCAAGTGGAAGAGTTGCTTGTCATGCTAGTCTAAATAAAATAATAAGAATTTTCTTTCTATTATATAATAGATTATACAAGAAAAATGAAAAGATTCGCTTTCATTTAATCGGGTACTTCTTTGTCAATGCTACTAAGGACATGTAGGTACTACTTTACTTATTAAAGATAATGAGAATGGATTATTCAAACAAAAAGAAAAATGTTTGATGAAATTTTAGCTAATTATCATTATTGATATCATCTTTTACGGAATCGAACTTCTGTACAAAATGTGGAGCTCAGCATGATTGAAAGCATATTTGGGTTGTTGCAAGCTATCAAGGCGTACGTTATTCTTGAAACTTTATGAATGGTCGAAAGATTTGCAGGAATGGAATAAAGAAATGCAGATTAAATCTACTTATATGGTGTTCAATTATCATAAACATAAATTTCAAAAAAAAAAATGCCAAAATGAGAGTAACTATTTCATTTGTACTGGCTTGATTGAAATAATGGAATGAACTAAGAAGTTATCCTACATGATCTTACGATTTTGCAGAGACCTGTATTTTTTTATAAATAGTCACTCAAGCCTGATCACTGCAAACTCCTTTGTGAGGAGACACCCCTTTTCGCGCCCCTAGATATTATCTACCTACTCACATTTTTAATTTTGACTTTATGATTTCATATCATGATTTTATCTCTATAGTCAAACGGGCCTTAGAAAAGCTTAAATAACTTGAGAATATTGAAAAGGGTAAACAATAAGAGCAAACTACTTCTCTTTGTGCTAGTTTCCAATATTACTATTTCTATCAGAACTCGGATATTGGATACATGTATCTGACGCTTTCAGATATATGTATTCAAAATATATTTAAGCCAGATACATAGTAAAATTAGTGATTAATTAAGAACGTAACCAAAATGTATAATAAGGAGAAAATCACTCTTTTAACAATTTTTGAATTTTGAGCATCTCCGATATCACAATTCCTATTTCTTTTTTAATAAATTTGAATTACTTCCAAAAAATTTCAAGCAACAACGAATTGAACAATTCTTGTAATTGAGCTTGTTTTTGCCTAATATCTATTGTGTATCTGAATTATAACTAAAATTAATTTAGATACACACCACATATATGTTAGAACTTGATTAATTGGGCCAGGAGTTAGATGGGCTTTTGTTAGTGGGTACTTGGTTCACCAATTGCTGGGTCACAACTGTGGGCCAAAGAAGAAGACCAATTGCACAACTGTTCAAGGCCCACGGGCCATCTGGTCGATTCCTATTTAGAATTGGGATTTTTTTATTCTTAAACTATGTATAAACTCAAACTAGACCATTTTTATTTAAACGAAAGAAATAGTTTTTTAAGTTGACACGTGACAATTTATTAGTTAAAGTCTAATTGGAAATTGGATTGTATTACAAGTTCAATGAACTCTCATGAATTATAGTTAAATTAATATTTGGGAAAAAGGGAAATGGGAAGAATTGTGAGTCATAGAGCTCCACCTGAAAATGATTGATTAGACATATATATATATATTCTGGGGATAATTATAGTCTAATGTTTTTGGAATAATATACATAATTTGTGGTATATGTTTCATATATTTCGGTCATATTAATAAAAAAAATTAGTTAAAATGTACGTATTGATAAGTTTTTCCATTATAAAATGTAAAAGTTCACACACAACTTCACTATTTGATTTGTAAATACTCCATTTATCAAAATTATTGCACGGTTGATCACTATAGAATAACTTCAGATATATAATATATGAGTTTTATATACGTAAAGACTTTTGTTGGCTTAAAATTAAAATACTTATATACATTAATATTTCTGCTTTTTAAAAGACTAAAATCTTTGTGATTTTCTAATTTTAGGGACAAAAATTCCTATGTGATTTTCTACTCTGATTACTTACTCGATTTGATGATATAAAAAGTTCACTATTTTATTAAATTTGGTTAAGGAAACAAAAGATAACAGCCTTTTCATTATTAGTTAAAGTCAGCCTAATAGATATTTAAATTATATGCTAAAATCAAAATATTATTCCTTTTAAAGTATCAAATAAATTTCTCTTTTAGAACAAACATGATTTGTAAAATAAGGTTATACAAAACAAAAGGGTGGAACTTAGGGAAAACCATTTGATAATGTAATGTTTACCCTAAAAGGGATAGCCACACAAGTTTTATGATGTTTCTTCTAAACGATAATTTAAGATCCGTTTGACCATAAATATATTTAGGAAAAACTTTAGAAATGGTGTTTGTCCATATAACTTGCCGCTACTTAACAATATATTCGGTCATAATTTTATGATGACCAAAAAAAGGTGAAATTTGCATAATTTCATAAAAATGAGGGGTAATTTCTCGACCATTTTACATAGTTTAAGTGTATATCTAACATTTTCTTTGTGAAAGGATTATGTATCGAAAAGTTTTTGCCATAATGAATAACTATATATTTAGAACAATCTTATAGTGATAAGGATATTTTTTACTTGAACTTGTTCATTTTAGCAAATCATCAGCGTTTATTACTTTTTTTCATACTATTCTTAATATCTTTTTTTATTTCTTTCGTTATTATTCTCTTATATGTCATAATTTTTATATTCAAACGCCTATGAACAGAAGGAATGAAGATATTTTAGATTAGGAGAGTGTAGTTCACATCAATGGGGGCACAAACTCTTTTAATAAGTTAAGGGCTGTACCAGTTGAGGGATACTTTGCAGATATACATGTGATTAAATTGACCACCCAATTCAGCCAATCAAAAAGCTTTAAAATATTTATTTATTTTCAATTTTAAAAAGGGTTCTTTAGCAGTTCAATGAATTAGGCATGGGCACAACAGAAAGGTGGTAAAAACACTTTGGAATTGGAAAGCTACATTTTTTATTTATTTACCACATGGTGTTGGTATATATATAAAAACTCACTATTTCGATTTAAATTGCTTAGAGCTTTATTCAGGGTGAGGGGTGAGAGTGCTTCTATCAAATATCTTTTTATAATTGAATTTCAAATTCGAGAAACAACTTCATCTACTACATCATATCTGTCGGTGATATACTAGATTTTTCTTAATTACAAATTCTTGATTATGAATACAGATATCTTGGACCCTATTTAAGTACCTAATTTTTATCTTTTGAAGTTGCCCTTTTTATCATGATTTTTTAGGCCTATGCAACTTTTTATCTCTTTTACTTTTTCACTTATTTTCTTTTTTGAAGCTGTCAACAATAAATCTCTATTAGATTGGATGAAAGAATAAGTAAAATAAAATATTTATTTTTAATATAAGGTGTCTTTTTAAAAGCTCGATCAAACAAGTCCTTAATTGATTTTAAATTCAAAATTGATTGAATGACTTTCAATGATAAAATGGTACTATATTAGTTACTACCCTTCGTTCCATTTTATATGGCAAGATTTGTTATAAACGGGTCAAATAACTTATATTTATTGTCCTCAAAACTGAACTAAGACACATTCCTTTTATGTTTAATCCATTTATTAATGTGACGTAAATACTTGAATAAATTTATATTGAAATGATAGATATCTTATTTGGATGGTTGTTATCTATTATATTATATTATTAGTTTAAATACTTGTTTGAATTTTTACTTAAATTTAATTATATCATATCCTTTAAATTCATCGTTAGATAACGACGAAAAGTCTCATTTTATGCAACGGTTGATTTGGTGTGCTCGCATTGTTGCCATATAATATAACGACCTCACTTTTTAACTAAGCTCTATCATGTATCCTATCTTTCTCAGTATTATCATTTAAATTGTAGATGTATGACATTATATACCAAAGAAATATGATACAATCTATCAAAACATTGTATGCATTAAAACAATTCAATACAATACGTTAGGAAGCAACGATAACGACCATCCAAACAAAGTGTCGAATTTTCAAGTGCAAGGGCATAATAGTAAACTCACATCAAGCTCCTCTTGTCACTTGTATATAGTTAGCTTTTTATTAACCCCCTTTAGCTCTTCTTGCCCTCAAAAAAATCTCCCTTCCATTTTTTTCTCTGTATTTTCTCTCTCTATGTTGAGTTTTCATCTTCCTTGTCTACTTCTACTTCTTTTTCTCAATATTAATTGTGATCCTCATTTATAGTACTCATCACAACTTTCTTAGTAACAATTCAATAGTCCAATTTTTCACTTCTTGATTCTCCTCTCAACTCCTAATACCAAAATAAATAAATTAGAAGATAGTATGGAGGTAGCAAGAGTTTATGAAGGTTCTAACAATGGCTTTATACTTCCAAATGAAATTCTTCCACCTACTTCTAATTGGGTATCCAACTCTTCCTCCATTTTCCATGGTAAGGGTTGCTTCAGCGAAAAATTATATTATTTATACATGGTAAAAATTGAGTACTTTTTATGTATGTATAGTACTTGTTGAACACCTTTCAGCTAGTTCGTATGTTTACTTTTTTATATTTTGAACTGAGTTAGTGAAAATTCTGATTTCACCACTGATGTATGGGGTGATCCTTTGATGATCAAGAGATTATAGCCTAAGGTTGTAAATATTGACAAGGAAATGATGGATTTTTCTGTTCAATTTAGATGCCTAGTTATTATCCTACTTATGTTTTTTTTTTTTCAAGAAAAAAATAACGAATTTTATGTATATGTAGTTGGCTTTTGTTTTCTCATGTTAATATAAAATCCTTAGTTGATTGACTATCCAAACTTTCACCTCCTTACTGGTGAGTGTTCGATTTTCCACCTTGTAATCTCATCATGCATTTGTGAAATTGAAGTGAACCAAGATTTGTGAACTTCATTGCTCTGTTTCAGGCTCTGTATCCATGGTTAATTTCGATCAAGGTCGAGTGCAAAAGTCTAAAAAGAGGTCATTTTTAGCACAACTTGATCAAGACGATAATATCAGCAACGATGACAATTACAATTATCACCGAAGTGAAAAGAAGAGACGATTGTTACCAAAACAAGTTGAGTTTCTTGAGAAAAGTTTCGAGGTAGAAAACAAGCTTGAACCTGAAAGGAAAGTACAATTAGCTAAAGAAACTGGATTGCAGCCTAGGCAAGTTGCTATTTGGTTTCAAAATCGACGAGCCCGGTGCAAGAATAAACAACTTGAGAAGGATTATGATGTCCTTAAAGCTAGCTTTGATAAACTAAAGACTCAATATGATTGTCTCTTCAAAGAGAATGAGAGCTTGAGAAATGAGGTAAATTTAGTCAACAAATCATTTATACATTATTCGAATATATGATCATCTTAAATTTCATAAAGTTACTTGAAAATATTGAGATCATGCTTTTAAAATGATACTTATTACAAGTGTACAAAGGTAGATTTTGAAAATTTATGTTCAGGATATATGTTTGGACGTGAAATTTGATCAGACTTTGAAAATGTGATTTACCAAAACTTTGAGTTTTTGGGAGCTCTACTCACAAAATTTCAAATTTTGTCCAAGTAAATGCATATCCTAACTCCCAACACAACTTCAAAAACCACAACTTGTGCGTGTTTGACCATGTTTTATTGATTTTGGTCAAACCTGTCTTTCAGAGTTCAACTCTGAAAAAAGTGAAAAGATTTCACGACCAAACGCCTAATATTTCTTAGTTTCAACTTCAAAATCTACTGTCTAACATACGCAAAATCGCAAAATCTGATCTAGCTCTTCACTTTTTTCCCTTTTGTGTTCAATAGGTCCATTTACTCAAAGAGAAGTTGATCAACAGAGTAAAAGGGAAGGAAACTTCAGAACCTATTAATCCACTTGATCATGTAGAACCTCAAAATCCTTCTATTGGAGTTGCTTCAAATTTAGCAATGGTGATGTGCAAGCAAGAAGATACAAAAAGTGATGTTCTTGATTCAGACAGCCCGCGTTTTACTGACGGCGATTACACTTCATTTTTGGAGCCTGCTGATTCTTCAAATGTATTTCAGACAGAACACTCTGATTTTTCTCAAGAAAATGACACATTATGCTTCCAAAAACTTGAAGAAGATCATCATCATGATGATTTACCTGTTAATTCTTGTAATTTAGGTTTTCAAATTGAGGATCAATCTTGGTTCTCTCATTATTGAGTTTTCACTTCAAGATCATATAAAGGGAAAAGAAGCCTTTGTGCTACATTTCCTTTTTTAATTTACACCAATAATATGTTGTATGTATAGGTCCATTTGGAATGAGATGAAGATCTTTGTTGTTCCATTCAGTGTCCGCATTGCAGGGTCAATTCAGGGGTGATGCTCTCAAAAGGATTTTCTCGATACCTAGGGTTCAGTGTAATAACTTAGTTGGAATCAATGCAAATAAAAATAAAAGAACACAACATTTTTACGTGAAAACATCTAACTCATAAGGGTGAAAAAAAATCACGACCTACATTTCTCCTAATCTTTACTGATTAATGAGCTTCGACAGAATTTTGATTACCACACTTGCAATCTAGGAACTGACTCTAATTACTACATTACAATAAACATTCAGATCGTTTATCCTACTTCAAGTTTAACATAGACTCAACATTGTTTCCTATTTTATGTACTTGTTTCAACAATAAATTTCGTTTTTTTGATGATGACAAACTCATACTCCTTATGTGTTGTGTTCAATCTATTTTAATCCGTTCAAAATCTAAGCAAAGCATAAACGACAGATTAGATGAGTCAGTTCAAAATAGTGGGTTATAAATATTACACAAAACACACACTTCCCTCGATTATTCTATAAATCTTTAGTTAATGCAAATTTACCTTTCAAACAAAAAAATAGTGGATTATAAATATTACACAATATACACATTTTCCTTGAATATGTTTTTCTAGAAAATGTTTTCTTGAAAAATAAGTGGATTTCTAACTTATTTTCTCATGTTTGGTTGGTGAGTAAAAAATATTTTTTAATATTTAGTTAGTGAATGAAAAATATTTTTCGGAAAATATCTTTTATTTTTGGCTTGAGACTAAAAAAGTACTCTTTAGAAAAATAATTTCTGATTCGAAAATCAACCCTGATATGGGGTATGGATAGGGTAGGGTAAGAAAAAATAATTAAAGGATGAAGTAGAGTTTTGAAAAATGTTTTCCTTAATTTTGGAAGGGAAGTCATTTTCCTTGATTTTGAGGAAAATGAATTGATTTGGAAAATATTTTTCAAACACTTAAGCCAAGAAAATTGAAAAACATTTTCCAGAAAATATTCTCCACCCTACCAAACACACCCTTAATGCAAGTTTACCTTTCAGACAAAAAAAAATGGATGTTGACAAATTTATTTAATTTTGTAAAATTTGACATTGTGACACACCCCATCGTTTTTAAATATTTTTATTAATTAAAGGAATCAAGGATTATTTTAAAAACATGAACATCTTGCTGATGCATTGATTGTTATAAAATGTCTAATTTATAGACTTTTAGTGTCCCTTATAAACATATTTTAATAGCTAAAATCTTCCTAGAAACTACTATAATTTGTTCTTTAGTAAAAGATTCCATCACTTCTAGCACGTAGCCTTGATGGAACAAATTAAATGAATTATATATATATTCCAAGTCCATTAAGAACCAATACTTCTTTAAAGTATTTTAATTTAAATAAAGCTTTGGAACCTTACCAAACACTAGCTTATAGCCATAAGTTCTTGAAGGGAATCAAGTTTTCATATTGTTACCAATGATTAAAAGACAAATTCAAGATCATAGTAGTTATATATATGATTTTTCATGTAAAGGTGCCGCAAAAATATTTAGTGGTAATTGATTTGAGTAAATATCATTACATTTAGAGTCGATCACTAAAATCTTTAATGATATTTAAATTGAATGCTAGTTATAAATACTGATACTTATTATTACTGTTAAATATTTTATTTATGGTAATGTCATGTCATGCTCTCTTTTGCTACTCTCATTGACTCGAAACGTAAAAGAAAATTCATTATTTTAGAAACGTTATACGTTATAAACTACCTAATCTTTATTATAATAATTCAATTAGAAGAAGATCTGAATTTGCAACAGCAAATGCACCACTATATATTTATTTATTAAAGTATTTACATAGTACTAAAGTACATATACATTGAATAATGAATATAGTCATGAATTCCACGATTAATTACATAAAGCTTGGATTCAATTTTTGATCACAACAATGGTAGATGTATAAGTTAATTATGAGTTAAATTGAATTCATCATTTTCGAATATTAAAATTAGTTATAATGTCAAAAGTATATATATAATAATAGGTTTAATAGTAAACACTTTAATGATTTAATCGATCTAATTTAAATTCTGAATAGTATCAAGACGGGCCCAAGTTAATTGACACTTGCAAGTTGCAATACATAGACCACTTGCGTTACAGATTGGACATGATCAGTTTTATATGTTCGACAAGTTATTTGTTGGTATCCAAAATTTGTGTCCCAAGCCACAACATGCACTGAATAGTACTCGTTCATCGGGAAGTTCCACGTTGGGGTTGGAGTGTTTCCTAACAAAGGCGACTCTGTATTCAGACGGACGCAAACTTGAAACCTCTAGTTAAGAATGAAGGAGTACTTACCACTCGACTACGACCCTTGTTGGTAGTACTCCTTCATTTGTTAGCAACGGGGGGAGAAGGCATGCAAGAGCTACGAGTAGAGGCGAAGTAAGGATGTGAAATTTATGTGTTCTAAATTTGTCATCATATCCATAGCTCATTTTAGTTAGTTACAAAGTTTACCGTTAAAATTTATGTATATTTAATGAATTTCCTCATGTGAAGACAAAAGTTCTGCCTTGACTACGAGATCATTTAAGCAAAAGTTATTGAATTTGTTTGTATAAATTTATGCGATAAAATTTTGATTAGATACGTGTCCAATTTAAGATAGTAATTTGACTTACATATGTTTATTAGGACATTGAAAGTGTGTCATTCAATTAGGACAGAAGAATAAGTGAATAACAGTACTAATCAGATAAAAAGATTATTTACTTATCTCATTACATATAATTGAGAGAGAAGTATTAAAAACACTCTGAAGTTAATGTAAATTATTAGTTTTATATTTGGATTATTGACAGCCTTAAAAACATTTCTCAACTTGACTAACTAAACTTAGATACACTATTGATATGCAACATGACATAACAAGTAGTCTCAAACTCTTGTAGAAGTATGCGACTCTTAATAAAAAATCGAGCAAAGTGCTGAAAACACCCCTAAATTTGACGATAATTTAGGGGTGTATTTCATTCATGTTGCAAGATCGAGGATGTATTTCAGTTTAGTTAGTCAAGTAAATAAATATTTTTAAAACTGTCAATAGTTTAGGAATAAAACTAATAATCCACACTGAATTTAGGAGTGTTTTCAGGAATACTTCTCTATTATTAATCACGAAATAGTTATCCCAAACTTTATAACCAAACAAGAAATTAAGAAATACTACAAAACTATAATTTATCCATCATCATAAAAAACTAAGAAAATCTTATAGTGAATAGACAAATGCCACGCAAGCAGAGTATCGTATACCACAGAAGCTCTTAAAGCCCATGGGCCCAATTATAAAAGAGGGCCCATTGATAGAGATGGGCTGTGTTAACGTGGCAGAAAGCGTACGGTGTAAAGAAAGAGTGGGCCTATGGGCCCAAAACATCGCTTTCAGTTACTCTTTTCAGATAAGAATATAAAATTGGGGGCCCAAATACGCACTCTTAAATGGGCTGGGCTTTGGGTCTTGAGCATAAGTGTCCAAAAATGTAACACGTGGACCATCGTTTTCATGGGACACCACTGACCACGTGCGTACCATGTAAGCATGTCTCATTATATCTCAACCAACTATTACTTTTTCCCCGCGGCCAGTGTTCAGTACTCGTATTGAAGTTCGATTATTTTGAATTTATGTTATGTAGGATCTTATTATCATTTTGTATCAAGAATTTTTTTATATCCAAAACTCGAACCTCAAACCTTTATTTAAGGTAGAAATAATCTCAGCCACTACACTATGTCCGTTAATGATTCAAGGAACGATTTTAACAATAGTTGTCCCTTTTTTAGTTTCACCAATGAAATTTACAGCCTAGGAATGTGTATCGATCAATTCGATTAGGTTTTGATGTTTTTTATTTGACTTATTGAATATCAATTTGTAGACATGTTAAATTGTTATTGAATTATTAAGATATCGATTTATCGATTATTGATTATTATCAGTTCAACTGCTAAGATTTCACATAGTTTATATATATATATATATTTTGAAAAATCACTTAGAAATAAGGTGACAAATCAAATTAATCATGTACATAACTTGATAAATTAGATCTTTTGCTCCAAAAAAATATTGATACTTTGTAGAATAATTAAGAGTTTGAGGCAATTATAAATGAAAGTATGAAACTAAATCTTAAGTAAAGAATTCAATATATTGAATGACATAAATATAATTTACTATTGTATTATTTATTGATTAATCCGTTAAAAAATCCTCAGATCATTAAGAACTAAAGCTTGTAAAGTTACCTTAATACATTCCAAAGATGAATTGTGTCAAGTAGAATTGTTCAAAATAAAAAAAAATGTTATTGATTTATCGATTATAGTATTTTTCATGTCGGGTTCCGATACACAAAATACCTTTCAACATTTCAAACTTTTTGGCCCTTTACTCTC
>JAJONR010013344.1:0-18386 GCA_029582245.1 Solanum etuberosum | reverse complement strand
ATATGAGGTATATATTTTGATTAACACCCTCGTTCACAAAGATTGAATAAATGGTTATGTTGGCATAGGGTGCACAAATGGTCCTTTAGTGTGCACAAATATTAAACACGACATTTATTTTTTGTAGCCATAGACCAGGAAAATTAAAAGAAAATAGTATCGAGAATGACTGGAAAGGTGGAAACAAGCTACTTGGGTTTAGCCCGCTGAACATCATTTGGATGGGTCGCGCTTTATGGCATTTCCACTATAAAAAAAATCAAATCCCGCAAAATTGGCCTTTTCCCTTCTCCTTTCTAAAGCAAAAAAGAATGTCATCATTCTGATCGTGATTTGAAAAAAGAAAGAAGAGAAGGAACTTGGAGTTGGCGCCCACATACTACTGCTTAAATTACTTTCAAATCATGAGTCCGCCTCCAACCTATGTCGTTGAACAACACAAAATTGCGACTAATTCTATTTAACGACATATTAACAACTAGTTTTATAAATAACTAATTCCTATTTTATATTATCATTTCTACTTTGTATACTTCATTGAATTATCTTTTAACTATTTGAACCGCTACTTGCAGGTCTTTATAGATATAGATTAGGGGATGTGGTAGAAGTGGATGGTTTTTACAAGAAAACCCCTAAACTCAACTTCATATGTAGAAGGAACCTGATATTAACAGTAAACATCGATAAAAACACTGAAAAAGACCTCCAGTTAATAGTGGAGAGAGGCTCAAAAATACTAAGCAAGGGCACAAAACAAGCTGAGCTAGTAGATTTCACGAGCCACGCGAACGTGACAAAGCAACCCGGTCACTATGTGATTTATTGGGAAATCAAAGGGGAAATCGATGAAAAGGTACTCGATGAGTGTTGTAGAGATATGGATGCTTCGTTTGAAGATCATGGTTATGTTGTGTCAAGAAGAACAAAATCCATTGGTCCATTAGAGCTTTGCATTGTAGAGAAAGGCACTTTCAAGAAAATATTGGAATATTACATAGGAAATGGGGCTGCACTGAGTCAATTCAAGACACCTAGATGCACTAGCAACAAAGTGTTACTAAAAATCCTTAATGGTTGTACCATTAAGAGGTTTTATAGCACAGCTTATGGCTGATAAACTAGGAAAATGTGGTGATTATTTAGTCGATATGTATTCGCGATTCGTGATGTCTTAATTTATGTGATATTTTTATTTTTAGTTTATTCTCAAAAAATAATAATCATAATTGTATATTCAAAAATAACTTAAACTTTAAAACATTGAAGAATTTATAACCTTATTAGCTGCTGCCAACATCTCGATTTTAATTGACAACTAAAAACTCTAATTTTGAGGATGTATACTCATCTCTATCGTTTCAATTGAACACTCTGGCCAATTTACAAAATGATGATCTAGACACTTTCAATATTTATGTGTCACATGATTCACGTCAACGTTGGATATCCACGAGACATAATAGAGACGAGTTAAATGTAATATTTCTTTTACTACATTGCTATATAAAATTGTACGTGATTGGATATAATTTTATAGATTAAGCATGTTAAAGCTTATAATGTTAACACAACTGTTACATCACTAGGAGCTAAATGTAGTATTGTTTTTTCACTTTCCTTCTAAATTTAGGTGTCCAATTTGGTTTAAACAGAACATTTTTTCTAGCATATCCAAAGTAATTAAGTGGCTATAAAGTCATCCTACAGCACCTATGTATTGTTTATATATATATATATATATTATTAATTAGATTCAGGATAATATTTTAAATTTTAATATGTTTTTTTTAAATAATGAATTTATGTTTATAAAGACTTTAATATATCTCCACATTGATTTTTGCTTTTTAAATTTCAATTTCTATTATATTCTTTTTTTCTTTCTTTATTGTTTTTTCTTCTTCTTTTGGTTGTACAATTTCATGTTTTTTCCTTCGTTTAATAACACTAATATCTGGACACGTGTTTTGCACGTGTATTCCATGTTAATTTGTTTGAACTTTTTCATTGAGATGGAGGAAGTATATAATAGTTAAATATATTGGTTTTAAAAAATGCAAGCTTATTCTTACTAAAATAAAGAAATTAAAACACATATCAATTCTCTCTTTACATATAAAGTAGAAACAACTGCTAAAAGTATAACAAGAATATTTGAATGCTAAAATTAAAATATTACATGTCGGAATAATAATATATGTATCTAAACTTTCATATACAATGATACATAAACATTGTGCATTACAATAAATTTGTGTTGAACTTTGTTTAGTGAAGTTGATGTTACTGGCTAATCGAACTCTAGACGTCAATAGCTCTAGGTACTTCCCATCCTCTCGAATTGTTGCTTTCTCCTCAAGAACAAAAAAGAAAATGAAATTAATTAATAAATTAAAATTATGCAAGAGCCTATAAAAATGGTGAGTAAGAATTCAAGAATCCTTTTTTGCCTTTTTATAGCTATTATTCAATTTGCATTCCTTTTCTTTCATTAGTCTACATTTAATTATTCAATGCAACTCTTCCTATTCTTCAAACTATTTATTTCTCCTATTAATTAGTCTACATTTAATTATTCAATGCAACCCTTCCTATTTTCCAAACTATTTAGCAATGAATAGCGCACACTTAAATTTGATTAATGGATAAATCATTAAGGGCTACATTTAAATTGGACTTTTGAATATCTGCAGATTCACAAATCTCATGTAAATTTAAATACAATTACTACTATTTCAATTAGATTAGATATTTATTTTAATTAAATATAAGAGAAAAATTGTAATCTAACTTTAAACACTCATTTTATTTCTCTCCATTTTTATTCATGTGGATACATTCACCTCAGACTAATATTCTACTTTGAATAGAAACAACACAAAACAATATATACAAAGATACATATTTCAAGCTATAATAAATGTCATTATTTTTTATTATGGATACATTCACCTCAGTTCCCACCCCACGAATTTCCGTAACATTTCATTAATTTGACTGGAAACATAATAAGTATCATTATCTTTTAGTTGGAATATGAATGTCAAAGAGTGCCCTCTCTTTTTTTGTGTGGATAATTTAATGATTTTACGTTTATGTATATTAATTTTGAAGAGCTAATACATTTTTATTATAATTTAATTAGATTAGATGTTGTATTTATTACATTTTGATTAAGTAAAAGGGTAAAATTGTAATCTAACTTTGAAGATACGTGCTTCCCACTTTTAGTAATATATATATATATATATATATATGATGACTAGTAAAATATTACACATTTATGATTAGAGCCTGTTTGGCTTAACTTTAAAAAAGTAACTTTTTAAAAAGTTAAACTTTAGTAACTTTTAAGTTAAAAAATGAAAAGTAGGAGAGTACCTACTTTTTACTTTTTACTTTTTACTTTTTTTAAAGTTATTTTTAACTTTGTCAAACACTCTCAAAAGTAAAAAATGAGTTAAAAATATATTTGACGAACTTTTAAGTTGATCAATCCAAACAGACTCTTAGTAATATTCTTCCCTAAAGGATCCTTGATTTTATTGCTTTTTAGAGTCTGTTTGGATTAGTTTAAAGTTAGTCAAACATACTTTTAAGTCATTTTTAGTTTTTAGAAGTGTTTGACAAGGTTAAAAATAATTTATTTTAAGTTTAAAATAACTTTAAAAAAAGTTAAAAACCAAAAGTAGATCTACCCCAACTTTTTAGTTTTTGACTTAAAAGTCATTTAAGTTTGAATTTTTATTTTTTGACTTAAAAACTACATTTTTTTAAGCCAATTAAAACAAAGATTCTCAACCTATTGTATTAAGTGGCCTAGCTAGTTGGATGTTCAATCGCCAAAAACAACAACATAACATATCATATATATCCATGATAAAGTCCCACATGATTTAAGGATAGAGAAAATATTTTCGACAGACCCTCAGCTAAAAAAAAATTATTGTTTAAGCTCCGCAATTTATTCATTCTTTCTTTCTTTCTTTTTCAAAAAAGAAAAGAAAGAAATTTATAAAACTAATTGGCTTTCAATGACGTATAGTTTTCTAGCATTGATTTGATTAAAATATGAGTAATCTATTTGCTTAAATTGATTATAATTTATCGTCTTTCATCTTTACTTCACTACTCTTAAACGTTTAAACCAAACATCAACAGCATCTCGTCTTTTTTTTTCCCTTTAAGGAATAAGAAATTGAAGATGCAAATAGAATTTGAGATATAACCCATTTACCAAGAAAGGTTATCCCTTTTTATTAATGGAGTAAAATGCCCCTTAACTATCTGAATTAGTATAAATTCACTCTTTATCCATCTTTCGATCCCTAAATATTCCTGATGTCAACCTTTTGACTCAAAAAATACTTTTATTTCTGACGGTCACACTAATAAGATGGATGGAGGGTGAATTTATACCAAACCTCATAGTTTAAGGACATTTTAGGCCCTTTTTCATCAAAATAATTTGAAATTACTTAATATATGGCCTCACATGATTGACCTGATTTTGGATTCCGTAATAAATTAAAAATGAAAAAAAATTAATTACATCCTTCATTCACTTTTATTTTTTTCATTTTTAATTGTTACTTTTTTAGTATATCAAAGAGAGATATATATCTTTTTTCATGTTTTAGCCTTAACATTAGTTACTTATTCCCCAAATTATTTCTCAAAAGGCCACCCCATTATGAGTACATATTCCTTTCTAATTTCCATGAATTAGTACCCTTTCCGTTTGTTCTGTTTACCTTTGATTAACACAAGTCTCAGAATTCCGTTGTAACTCAGCAATTATATTATGCTTAATCCTTATAGTAACATCAACTCACCTCAACAACGATTAACAATCATGAACTAGACAACCACCTTCAGTCATAGAATAATCATTACCTACACAAAACATATCTGTCCGATCGTAAACTTTGACTCATTTTGTGAAGCTTTAGCTTGTTCTCGGTCTAAAATAATAATACAATACAAAATCAATTACAAATGGCCTTAATATTCCCATATTATATCGTAATACCAAAGCATATGCCAAGGTCTTCCCACCATTAATTCTACCAATCTCATGGTTACACTAGTGAATTATGGTAAATAAATCAAGAATAATCACTCTTAAGAACAACCCAAGGTCTTACACCCAGAAATCCTTATTTACTTAGATTTTTGACACCTTAGGATGAACCTACACCCTCCCATAGGGCCACAATACGGCCTCTAAGGCCTAGAAACCAAGTACCAAGTTAGGAGAGCAATTTACTTTATCTTTACGAAAGATTCTTGATGAAAAAAAAGCTGAAAATTACCCCTTGCTCTTCCCAAAAATGTTCTTAGATTTATGATACTTTTAAATTTTAAATTTAACTGATACTATTTTATATAGTTATTTAATACTACTAATTGAAGGTTTCAATGTTACCTCTTTCAGCTATTGCAGAAGAAAGGCTTGATGCATCGGCAATCGATTAGAGTAAATGTACAAGAAACTTACCTAATTCTTATTTTCTGCAGAAACCTCAAAAAATTAGTTAATCTTTTAAGGATTTAAAAATTTGATCGTGAGATTCAATCCATTGAATAATAGATCTAAGAAAGGAAAACTAATTTAAGTCACCTGATAGAGAGCTTCTAGGATGAAAAGCTTAAATCAATGGAAATAAGGTATTCAACTGTGGATTCATAGCGAAGTTCACCATCACTGACAAAGAGGAACCTCTGAACATGAAACACCGACATCGAAGCTATATGAATGCTTCAGTTTCCTCTCTCTAGAATTGTCCGTCTTTTTCAACTTTTCTAATTTGATCGTCTTTTTTCTTTTGTTTTAGGTCTTGGTTGTATGAGCTGAAGATATTTATGTACATATTTTACTTTTTCAATAAAGTGACCCCCAATGGGTCTTTAATTAAAAAATAATAATAATATTACTAAGAATAGGAAGGGAAAAAAATAAGACCGACTTTCATATATAGCAAACATAAAAATCATATTTGTATGCTATAGCTATAGTTTGTATAATTGCGCTCCATAGCAAATATTAATATGTATATTTCGCTATACATATACAAAAGAAGCAATTGTATAATCTGTTTCGGTATACATATACAAAAGAATCAATTGTATAAAGCGAGAAAGACAAAAGAAAACTGGGCAGGGGAAGATCGTATTTGTACAATCATAAGTGTATAGGACGAAAATATATGCATTTGTATTTGTATATATAATTCTCTCGCTTTATACAAACACAAACGCAATGTATACATTTGTGTTTGTATAAAGTGAGAGAGGCGAACGAGATCTGGGAGAGTGGCGAGCGAGATCTGAGAGAGGGGAACGAAAATATATGTATATATACATTTTTCTCTCGCTTTATACAAACACAAACGCATTTTATACATTTGTGTTTGTATAAAAGCGAGAGAGGTGAGGGAGACTGCCCAGCGAGAACGAGAGTGGCGAACGAGATTCACCGGGGAGAGAGGCGAAATAGCAACAGTTTGCTATGGAGTACAATTAAATCAAACTATGGTTATAACATTTAATTTGAATTAATAGTTTGCTATTATATACAATTTTCCCAAAAAATAATATAATGTTCATGCTTCTAAGTTGAACAAGTAAAATGTAGAGTCGTTAGTAAGGGTTAAGCATGTTGGCCCACGGCCCAGCCCAACCGGTGATTTGATAGCATGTAGGCTTGAGCAATGTGGATTGGGTCCAATAGTAAAAAGTAAAAGTACAATTTTTTTTTATTTCTCACCCGGTGTTTGGTACCTGCAATGGAGCTCGATTAAATTTGGATAGAAAAATTTCAAAACAGCAATATTTTAGCATTTAAAAGGACCACTTAGCTACATTTTCAATATTTATTAAAAATAACTATATTTTAGTTTGTTATGGGGCTAATTTATGTATTTTTTCTTTTGTTTAAGTTAGCAGAATACATCTAAGGAACAATAAATTAGAGAAAACCAGGGGAGAAAATATTTCAAATAAGGTAAATCTTGCTGAAAATCCCCATCAGTTACGTTACAGAGATCAATCGACCAAAAAGGGTGTTTTTCTCCATTATCAACTTTTAACACTCCATTGATAATACTCATTCTACGTAGAAGACAAGCCGATTGATTTTCATTTTTTTCTGGGAGAAAACGAGATCCATATAAGTGAAGAAGATTTTGAAAATAGCATTGGATTCATATGAGATAATCGGTGAAATAGATACTTGGCACACAATTTCAATTTGATCTATAAACAATCATGTATTCAAAAACTCGTTAAATCATTAATTTGTTTGAATAAGTTTCGAATTCAATTTGTTTTGAACAACAAAATAAAGTTTTATTTCGAATTGGAAGTGTTTCAAATATAGCAATTAATTTTTTTAATAATACATTTTGATTTTGATACAAAAGTTTATTTTGATACAACAATTGAATGGATTTGAAATATTGTATGTTGACTGCTTTGAATACAAAATAAGTTTGTGATTCTTAGTGTGATTGAAAAATTGTAGGAGGTTTGGATGTGATACAAAATACATTTAAGTTTCAAAATACATTTTGTAGTTGATTGCTTGAAATTCAAAATAATTTGTGGTTAGGATACAATCAAAGAATTTTGAATATTAAAAAAATGGTGTAATGACTGCTTTGAATTCAAAATAATTTGGGATATAATTTAGTGTATGTTATACAATGTATACATTAACTATAATATAAACATAAGATAAATAGATTTTACAGTCATGGAATACAATTTTTCTAAAATACAAATTGTATATGTTACTATGAATGTAAATTTGTATGTATTGATGACTGGATTACAAATATTGTTGAAATACAATGTAAGTATTAGGAGTATTAATTTTCTATTATAATACAAAGTATACATAGACTATAATATATTTTTGGAATACAAAACATAAAATAAATACATTTCCTAGTCATGTAATATAATTTTTTGAAATACGTATTGTGTCTGCTACAATGAATGTAAATTTGTATATATTGATGACTGGGATACATATATTATTGAAATACAACGTAGTTATGGAGAACATTAGTTTTTTGATCATGCATTCTGGAAGATGGAACGAAGAAAATTGCTATATTGATTACGCAATAGAGGCGATTGTGATGAAAGAGTATGCAACCTTTAGAGATTTAGTGGAGCAAGTTGCTAAACAAATTGGTGTTGATTTGAGAAACAATTGTATGAAGCTGAATTATAGGATAAAAGGTACCAATGCCCCTTTAGAAATACACAACGAGATGGGTGTAAGAGTGTATGTGTTGTTAATGAAAGATAGCAAGGATTTGACAAAGGAACCCCTTTGTGTAATTGTTTTTTGGGAAGAATTGTGAATTATTTAATAGAAATCTTCATGAATAATGGATTGATATGTGTGGAATAGATGGAGATGATACAACTACTACACAAGCGATAATTCTTAGTGTGTCATTCGTGAGCAATGTGATAAATTGCAATATTATTTCAAACACCAATCAAAAGAAAGTAACGATAGATCAATTTTACAAAGACGGGGAAACTTTAAAAGTTGTGATGACGCAGTATGCTTTGATCATAGGTTTCGGTGAAAAATAGTCAGATCAAACCAAATCATGTATATGTATACTTTTATATTTGTTTTTAATTGATTATTTGTACTGACAAGCAGAGGCGAACCCAGGATTTGAACACTTTGGGTGCACCAATATAAACATAGCTCAAATATGAGCTCTAAGCTAAACTTAAAATAAAAACAATAAAAAAGAGCTTTGGTTGGATTCGAACCTTGGTCTCAAGGGTGGAGCTTGTACCAATAGCACAAAGGCACTTCTATGCTTTTCATGGATGCACTGTTAACTATATCCTAATTTCTACCAGTTTTTCAAAATAGATATACATGTATACATATGATTTTTTTGAAAGTTAGCGGGTGCACGTGCACCCCTTCTCCATAGTGTGGGTCCGCCTTTACTGACAAGCACTTTATAATATATTTTGTGTATTTGTATTCTTAATCGTTTGAACAGTATAAACTTTTTTGTGTGACTGAGAAATGTGAATGGATAATGAATTCATCTAATATCAATAAATCGAGAATGTTTAAATTAGAAAGTTCTTGAATGAGCATACATGTCTCTTGAAGGACCAGGTGTATTGTCAGCGACAAGCAACAAGCAGTCTTGTTGGAGGGATAATCAATCCTAAACTAGTGAATCATAAAAGGAAGTTAACACCAAAGGATATACAAGAAGATGTTAGACTAGACCTTGGAGTAGATGTAACCTACGTAGTGGCATAGGCGGCTAAGGAAAAGGCTGTGAATTCATTAAGGGGGACACCATCGTATTCTTATAGTAAATTGTCAAGTTACTTATACTCTTATCTAGGATCGCATATAAGGATGAAGAAAATCGATGAAAATCAATTTTTGTATCTTTTTATTTCTCTCTTTCCGTTCATAAAGGATTTTAAAAGTTGTAGATCAATTGTTGTAGTGGATGGCAGCCACCTCTATGGGACTTATAATGATACGAATAATCTATGATAGAAGAAAGGATATAACTATTATGAAAAAAAACAAATCCATGCGAAATTCCTATTGGAAGAACTATAAAAAGAACTACATTATCCTTAATAAAAATACATTTTTTTGTTAAATTTATTGAATGTATTGTCATTGTAGGTATGAATGTGATTGCATGTTTATTTGAATGAAGTTATAAGTTTCAAATCCAAACAGAATTTGTATTCATATCGAAATTGTAGTCATATTAATTTTGTATTTGTCTTGCATAAACTGAATGTGTATCCTTGTTTGTTGATTGTTTCCCCTTTACACAAAATTTATATTTTTGTTAAGAACATTGTAGTTCTTTTTAAGTTTATAGTCATTCTAATAGGTATTCCAAATAGATTTGTATTTTGTAAGCATAGTTGTATCATTTCTTCTTTCATAGACTATTTATACTATTATAAGTCCCACAGAGATGGTTGTCATCCACTACAACAATTGGTCTACAACTTTCAAAACCCTTTATGAACGGAAAGAGAAATAGAAAGATACAAAAACTGATTTTCATCGATTTTCTTCATCCTTATATGCAATCCATGATAAGTAGCATCCAATAAGTATAAGTAACTCGACAATTTACTATAAGAATCAGATGGGGTCCCCTTAATGAATTCACAGCCTTTTCCTTAGCCCTCTATGCCACCGCATATGTTACATCTACTCCAAGGTCTAGTCTAACATCATCTTGTACATCCTTTGGTATTAACTTCCTAATATAATTCACTAATTTAGACTTGTTTATCCCTCCAACAAGGTTGTTTTTTGCTAGTCGTTGACAATACACTTGGTCCTTCAAGGGACATGTAAGCTCATTTAAGAACTTTCTAAATCTAAACATTATTGATTTATTGATATTAGATTATTTCATTATTCATTTACACTTCTCAGTCACACAAATAAGTGTATAACTGTTCAAACGATTAAGAATACAAATACACAAAATACATTATAAAGTGCTCGTCAGTACGAACAATCAAATAAAACTAAATATAAAAGTATACAAATACACATACCTAATTTGATTTGACCTGTCTATTTTTCATTAGAACCTATGATCAATAGTATACTATGTCATCACTGCTTTTAAAGTTATCTTGTCCTTGTAAACTTAATCTACCATTACTTCCTTTTGATTGGTGTTTGAAATAATATCGCAATTTATCACATCGCTCGCGAATTACACACTAAGTATTATTGTTTGTGTATCAGCTCTATCACCTCTATCTATTTCACACATTCCAACCCCTTCTTCATGAAGATTTCTATCAAACAATTCACAATCCTTCACAAATACAGTTACACAAAAGGAACCCTTTGTCAAATTCTTGCTATCTTTCTTTAACGACACATACACTCTTACACCCATCTTGTTGTGTATTTCCAAAGGGCATTGTTACCTTCTATCTTATACTTCAGCTTCATACAATTGTATCTCAAATCAACATCAATTTGTTTAGTAACTTCTTCCCCTAAATCTCCAAAGGTTCCTACCATTTCATCATAATCGCCCCTATTGTGCAATCAATATAACAATTTTATTCGTTTCATCTTTCAGAATGCATGATCAAAAAACTAATGTTCTTCCTAACTACATTGTATTTCAATAAAATTTGTATCCCAGTCATCAATACATACAAATTTATATTCATTGTAATAGACACAATTCGTATTTCAAAAAATTATTTTTCATGACTGGGAAATGTATTTATTTAATGTTTTGTATTTCAAAAATATATTATAGTCAATGTCCACATTGTATTCCAATAGAAATAATGTTCCCAATACCAACATCGTATTCCATCAATATTTGTTTCCCAACATCAATACATACAAATTTATATTCATAGTAATAGACACAATTTGTATTTTAGAAAAATTATACTCCATTACTGAAAAATCTATTTATCTGATGTTTTGTATTTCAAAAATATATTATAATCAACGTATACTTTGTATAACATACACTAAATTGTATCTCAAATTATTTTGAATTCAAAGCAATCAATACACACACAAAAATTAATATTCAATCTCTGGATGTATCCTAACCACATTTTTTTTTGAATCCTAAGCAATTAACTACAAAATGTATTTTGAAACTCAACTGTACTTGGTATCACATTCATCTAAGCCTACAATTTTTCATTCACACTAAGAATCACAAACTTTTTTTGTATTCAACTAAATTTGTATTCAAACTTATTTTGTATTCAAATCAGCCAACATATAATATTTCAAATTCATTTAATCATTCAATTGATGTATCGAAATCAAAATAAACTTTTGTAACAAAATCAAAATGTTTTCATATTAAAATTTTCAATTGATATATTTGAAACACTTCCAATTCAAAATAAAACTTTATTTTGTTGTTCAAAAAAATTGAATTCGAAACTTGTTCCAAACAAATTAACGATTCAAAGAGTTTTTGAATACATGATCGATCATAGCTTGAAGATCAAATTAGAATTGTGTGCCAAATATGTATTTCACCTATTATCTCCTATGAATTCAATGTTGTTTTCAAAATCTTTTCACTGATATCGATCTAGTTTTTTTCCAACAAAAAACGAAAATCAATCGACTTGACTACTACAAAGAATGAGGATTATCAATGGAGTGCTAAAAGTCGATAATGAAGTTTGAGAAATAAGGGAGAGAAGCGCCTGTTTTTGGTCGATTGATCTCTGTAACGTAACTAATGGAGATTTTCAGCAATATTTATCTTATTTGAAATATTTTCTTTCTTGATTTTCTCCAATTTGTTAATCCTTAGATGTATTCTACCAACTTAAACAATAGAAAAAAATATATATAAATCAGCCCATAACAAACTAAAATATAGCTATTTTTTATTAAATATTGGAAGTGTAGCTAAGGTGTCCTATAAAATGCTAAAATGTTGTTGTTTTGAAAAAAAAAATCCATTCATCAATTATATAAGTATCCATCATTTTATTACTTAGCTTAATTGGATATATATTACTTTCACATCAAACTTTTGGTGTTAATGACTTTTTTTGTTTTTCTTACGGTGTCTGATATCCATATGAGAGCTCAACTAAATTTGAATTCGTACAAAAAATCCCACATTAACAATAAATCTTGTTCTTATAGATCGTGTCCTTAAATCTACAATGAACTATCTTTGTGGTCCAATTAAATCACAATATTTTTGGCCGGGCACTTCTCTTAAAACCAAGCCCACCAATAATTGGCAAAGATACTTCCTCCTTTGAGTTCAGTGGTAGCTTCACCCGAAAGTAATCCATTTTTGAATTGGATAGATACGACCAATTCATTCTAACTAGAAAAATCGAAAATTATCTCTATCTTCATCGGTTTTCTATTATCCACCGAACGTTGATAAGATCCGGTACGAACCTCACACATGTACCAGAGTCATGTTCGAATCACCGGGGTTCGAACAACATTTTATGCAAGAGGACACTGCAGTAAAACCAAACGAAGAATGCCCAATATTGTTCAACACAACCCTGCAACAAACTCTACCATGTACTTGAGGTTGTCAATTGCTTAAAACTACTAATTTAGATTTTGTCTGTCTCACACAATATGTTTCACAAGACACGGCAATCAGAGATAAGGAAATGACATCACGAGATCAGAAGCAGATCCAGAATTATCCTCTAATAGCTCTTTTTTTTTAAAAATGATTTCTTCAAATAATTATTAATTTTAAGGTAAGATTTTATCAATACGTTGAAAAACATGAGGCAATCATTATATAAATTGTTAACATATATAATTCTATAAGTAATAAGTCGACAAACTTTACATAAAGATAAGAATTACAACCATAGAATCTGATACAAGAAATTGATAACTTGGTATAACCCTACTTTAATATGTTTATGTATAATACTTGAAAATTTAAGAAGAAACAAAAAAAATTGCAAGTATCGATTTATATTTTTAACAGTGTATTACTCTAACTTGTCAAAGATTTAAAAAAGAAAGTGCAAAGGTATTTTAAAAAAATAAATAATACGAGGGTTAGCGAAGAGAATGTAAACATACAAAACACTATTTTCTTAATTCCTTTTAATAATTATTTTAAATTATAATTATTTTTAATAAATATGTTAAGAATTTTAACTAGTTACATAATTTTTCCAAAAAAAGTCACAAAACCATAGTTTTAAAGGTCCATAAGTAGAGAAAAATTAAATAGGGACATTTACTAAGCAGATAATCGGCGAAAAATTAAATAACTAATATACATATTTTTTGAGTTTTGTATAAATTATCTTGCGGTAAAGTTATTTCACAGAGACAAGTCGAGTGTAGTTTTGTAATTTTAATTTGTATAAACTAATATGATTTATCATATTCCTTGCGGTCTCACTCCATTTGTTTGAGCAAATGACAATTCCATAAACCAAAGACTAAAAAGGTAAAGAAAACTAATGTATAATTAAATAAACAAGAAGATTTACCTAAACTATTAACTCATCGTTTGGTACAAATTACAATGATAGCATATTCCATGTAATTTTATTGGATTAGATATCTATCCCATTTTCTAAAATGGAACATATAGCTAATTACACTGTTTTAGTATAAAAGTTTATTCCAAAATAAACATGAAATAAAAGTTAATTTATCTTCGAGATTAATTATTATCTATATCTCATGTACCAACTCCTGCGGATAGAGAAACATAAATAAAATTAGTATAAACTCTCCTTGTGCTAGTGAAAATATCAATGTCTAGCACTAACTAGAAAACCTAGAACCAATCTAAGGCTTTTAACTTTCCAATGGAGATGAATTGCAAAGCATATATTATACGTTAATTACCATCCATAGCAACAAGAAGTCCATAGGAATAAACTACAACAAGGCAACAAATTTTTCTTATATATTTCACCCAATGTCTCACTTAAAAAGGCTCCCTTTCTTCCAAGAAAAATAAGCAAATATACATTTATTAGTAATTAACATGGGTTCGATTTCATCTCCTTCACGAAACCCTACTCGATTATCTCAAGAAAATGATGATCAATATTATCGAATTTACGCCTCTTTTTGTGGAAAAGACTATACACCTAACATGAACATGTCGAATTGGATATCATGTTACCAACCTTCAACAAATTCCTGGCATCGACTCACTACAATTCCAGGCCTTCTCGAGAATCAAGTGATAAAAAGCTTTGCCATGGTTTCAATTGGCGAAACAATTTATGTAATAGGAGGACGACATTATTATAAAGCTTTTGGTGATGGACCTGACGATAATTATGTTCAAGAAACGAGGCTAGGAGGTGTACGTTCTTCGGTGCTTAAATATGATACGCGTGTGGATACTTGGTCAACTTGTGCACGTTTAATTACGCCTAGGTATAATTTTGCGTGTACTTGTAAAGATGGTAAAATTTATGTTGCGGGTGGACAAACAACGTTGGATAGTGCTGAAGGTACCTCTTTTGCTGAGATTTATGATCCTATAAAAGATGAATGGGAATCATTACCAAATATGAGTACTTTGAGGTATAAGTCTGTTGCTGTGGCATGGCAAGGTAATGTTGACTAGTTTTGTTACATAAGTTTTTTTTTTCTTGGCTTCTCGCGTGGTGTTCGAAGTCCGTATTGGAGCCTCGACTATATCCAGATCGCACACTGCAGAGCCCATTTCAGGGTGGCGCTCCCAACAGGATTTTCTTCATTCCGAGGACTTATATAAACTTACGATATAAGAAATACGGCGTAATACATAAACGTATCATTTAACTTGACCTCAACTGACATTTATGCATGCAAATAGACTTTCAAACTCGTATAAAATTGAACAAATAGACATATTCGTCCAACATGGCATCCTACATGACAATTTTGTGTCCTACGTGTCATCTTACATGTATTATTCCACGTAGGACGCATGTGTCTACTTGTTCAATTTTATACAAGTTTAAGTGACTACTTCCTAAAATTGGAGGGCATAGATGTTAGCTGAAACCAAGTTAAAGGACATATTTATGTATTATACCAAGAAATATTTACACAATCAGCTATATTTGTGTGATCTCATAGATGGAGTCAGTCTGAAAAGGTGGAGCATATATATACAAATCTTAGTTATTCTTACTTTGTGTGAGATAGAAAGATGATTTCCGATAAACCAGGACTCATTATCTTTCTATTTTTCTTAATAGGTAAAATTTATGTGGTGGGAGGATTTGCTAAAAGAGGAAATAGTGACAGCCAAGGACCATATATCATGGAAAGAAGTTCTGCTGAGCTGTACGATCCACATCAGCAAAATTGGGAGTACGTGGCAAGAATGTGGGACCTAGATGTTCCACCTAATCAAATAGTAAATGTTAATGGGAAATTATTCAGTTCAGGTGATTGTTTAAAGGCATGGAAAGGGCACATTGAAGCCTATGATGAAAATTTAAATATATGGAATATAGTGGATGGTTCAAATTCACCAATGTCCACGTCAGATGCCATGGTGGCAAAGTTGCCACCTATGCAAAGAATATTTTGTACAATGGCACCTATAGGGACTCAGCTATACTTCTTAGCTGGATACAGGATGCCAGCTGGCGAGATATCGATGACGAGGACTGAAGTCCACGTGTTCGACACGTCAGCAATTGGTAATGGTTGGAGAGCTTTTGAACCAATAGAGGAAGAAGGAGAGAAGGAACTTTGTAGTCATTGTTGTGTTCTTAGAATTGATTAATTTACTTTTTTTTAGGAGAATTTGAAGAAAATATAGTTACACATAAATAGAATAAGAACTTATCCGAGTCAAGTATAAAGGAATTAACGACTGGTATATATATTGTTTCGATAAAATTGATTGTAGATCTTGATATATATAATGTTAATGTGTGTAAAATTAATGAATCGTAATACCTATAGTGGATCATCAATCGAATTTTGTTAGTGGACAAAATGTCAGGATTGTATGAATAAATATAAGTATAGAAAGAAAAACGAGTATACGTTTGAATAATCAATTTAATTTTTCCTAAAGTAATATTTTTATACGTAAAAATGCTTCATTGTGGCACAATTATTTCAAAGTCTTTCAGAAGCGAATGTTTCGGAATATTCTATTCTTATAGCAACCACCGCTTCAAATCTTGATCCTCCACAATTTTTGGCCCCATATTTTAGATGTGCCATGGGGGAATATTTTTACAATAATAGAATGCACGCATTAATAATCTATGATAATCTTAGTAAGCAGATGAAAGCAACTTTCACATTAAAAAAAAAAAAAAAGGCAGATGGAAGCATGTCGACATATGTCATTATTCCAAAATAAAGTATTATCACCTTAGGGGTAAAAATTAGTAGTATGTTTTTTCCAAGTATATATTTATATATACTTTATTTTCTCAAAAATGTTCAATTTTCAAGAGATATTTATTAAATATAGATACTTTAATAAACTATACATTACATTTATAATAATTTTTCTAATACATACACTTATTTTAAAACGAAGAACAATAATAGTTTATCCTTTGTGAGTAGAAAGGTGAAGACATTTATTCATGTTGATGATATTAGTCTCTTTCATTTGATGATCTTTAATGTATCTGCAAAAACTTCCCGTCTGTAAAAGGACCCTTCGTGTTGAGATATAAATATCAGAGAACACCCTCTGCCAACCATGCTTACATCATACACTTTATCGTTTATTTTTACTCGTTTACTATATTTAAAAAAATTATTTCTACTTGTCTACTTTAGTGTATCAAGAGAATATAATTTATTTTTCATGTTTTATTCTTATTATTAAATATTATATAATAATTAATATGAATATTATGATAAAATATATTTTAATTTAGGTGTGTAGACAAGTGAAAATAAACGACGGAAATTTTTATTTTCTTCCCTCTTGTCCATTTCAAATTTCATGGAGTACTGTTTCATTGGGTTTTGTGAAGCGTGTGGATTTCTAGTAGTGGAAGGAACTGTTTACTTGGTTTCAGCTCATATTTATGTTCTTCAATTTTAGATGTACATAAATAGATAGTTAAATTGGTATAGAATTGAACAGATAGACAAACACACCCTAGGTTACATCTTATATGGAAATTTCTATCTTGCGTGGTGTCCTACATGTATAATGTCACATAGGTTTCATGTGTCTACTTGTTTAGTTTTATACAAGTTTAAGTGTCTACTTGTAAACGCTCAAAGTTAAAGAGCATAAATATAAAATGATATCAAGTTAAATGGCATATTTATGTATAATGTCTAAAAACTATGATGGAATGAAAAGGGTTCATTAGGTTTAAATCAAAAATTTTGAGTTTGAACTTGTAACATCTCGCTATTTGAAAGAACTAGAAAGAGCTAAAATTAGAAAGAGTTGTTTTTGGAAAGAATGAAAAATCTAGAAAATTGGTTAAGGTAAGTTTGAGTTCTTGGTCAACTTCAAACAACCATAACTCCTAGCTCAGAATGAGTTAGGTGTGCTTCCAGATACCGTAGGAAATATCTTGGAATTATCTTTCCAACGCCGCCGAGTTTGCGCGATTCCAAGTTCGTATGAGTGAGATATTCCCATTTGAAGTTGGGCTGTTCAAATAAGGAAAGTCTAAACCGGATTTTGAAAGGGCATTTTAGTCTTTTCCTTACCCAATTGGTTTATTTCGTTTTTGGTAATTAAGTTAGGGTCTAATCAGAATTAGATCAGTTTACGCTTTTACCAAAACAAGTTAGGGTTTTGAGAGAAGAGAGAAGAAGAGGAGAAAAGAGGAGAAGGAGCAAGAATCGTCAAGATCTTCAAGAATCG
>JAJONR010013343.1:0-12921 GCA_029582245.1 Solanum etuberosum | reverse complement strand
CTCGCTATTTGAAAGAACTAGAAAGAGCTAAAATTAGAAAGAGTTGTTTTTGGAAAGAATGAAAAATCTGAAAAATTGGTTAAGTTAAGTTTGAGTTTTTGGTCAACTTCAAATGACCATAAATCCTAGTTCAGGATGAATTAGGTGTGCTTCCAGATACCGTAGGAAAGATCTTGGAATTATCTTTCCAACTCCACCGAGTTTACGCGATTCAAAGTTTGTATGAGTGAGATATGCCCATTTGAAGTTGGGCTATTCAAATAAGGAAAGTCTAAACTGGATTTTGGAAGGGCGTTTTAGTCTTTTCCTTACCCAATTGTTTTATTTCATTTTTGGTAATTAAGTTAAGGTCTAATCAGAATTAGATCAGTTTACGCTTTTACCAAAACAAGTTAGGGTTTTGAGAGAAGAGAGAAAAGAGGAGAAGGAGCAAGAATCATCAAGATCTTCAAGAATCGCTTGTAGATTTCGTCAAGGGGTGATCCCTACGAGGTATGTGAGATCACATAGCGTTGGGTTAGTTTACCCATGCGCAAATCATGATTTATTTTTGCGTATTGTCGTTCTTGAGATTAGAGAAATTGAGTTTTTGATAAATATTGTTGAAAGTTTCTTTTGAATCTTGATTGATGAGTAGTTGAGAAGTTCTTGAGTTTGATTCATGTAATTTAGGTGTTGTTCGGAGTAGATTCTTACATATTTTGGTCATGTAGCCGAATCTAAGTGTTTGGGGAAAGAACCAAGTTGAACTAGAGGGTTTCGAGTTGAAAAACGAGCAAGAAAAGTCGGAGGTCACCTGGGCAGGGTCTTGGGGCGCCGCCCCAGCCAGTGCGCCTCAACAGAGGCCCTGAAGTTTGGGCTCTGGGGCGCTGTGCCAGCCAGCGCGCCCCAACCCAGTCCCAGAATTTCAAGGGCTGGCGTCCCATTTCGCTCAGATCGCCAGGGACGCCAATTCTTCCCATTCTTCCCCCATCTTTCCGTACTAGTTCCTTAGCAATGTACCTATATTTTCTAGTTGATTCCAACACTCTAAGATACGTCTAAACATCATGAAATCATCCATAAACATGAGATCATGAACCTTGAATCCATAATTCAATTCAAGGAAAGTTAAGATCAAAGTCAATAGAAGTAAGAGTCAAGTCAAGAGAATTTCTTAGAGTTTTCCAAAAGTCTTTTCCAAATGTTTTAACTTTGTTTTAAGACTTAAAGTTCAAGTTGAGTAAAGAGTAAAGAGTAAAAGTTGAAGTTCATTTCTTCAAAGAGTATATGGGGACTATGTATTTCCAAAGAGTTTTAAAACGTTTTCACATTTGAACAAGAAAAGGAAACCTTGATTTCCAAAGAGCCTTTGAGCTAGTTTTCAGAAAAGAGTAAACGCTTTCACAATTAAGCAAGAGAGGAAACTTTGATTTCCAAAATAGCCCTTGAGCTAAGTTTTTGAGCAATTATCTCAAATCACAGAAATAAGTATGTTTTCTTAAGCATAAGAGCGAGTATCATATTTTTGGAGTAGTATTGAGCACCGACATGAGGGAGAGTTCAGACAACTCCCAACCCCCATAAACCATGTAGCCATCATGGGTAGAAAAGAGTCATACTTTTCAGATGATTCCTTAGTGCTTTTTAGAATAGACTAGTGGATCCACTTAGTAGTCAGGTTCTATACCCTCGGCAAGGTATAAGACGGTCCTGACAGCGTGAGGCAAAACGTTGTATCATCACAATAGCTCTTACGTGATGGTTGTCGGTTAGAAAAACTCTCACAGAAGTATTTGTATTCTTACATACACAGTTTGTTTGTATTTTTATATACAATTCAGAGTTTATATCGTATCTTTGCATACACACAGAGTAATATTGTATTTCTAAATACACAGAGTTGACATCCATATTTTAAAAGCTTTTCTTTATACTGGATGTACTTTATTGCTTTATATTGAAATGAGTTCAGTTGAGTTGAGTTGAGCCAGGTAACTTCTTCAGTTCGTTTCAAGCTTATGTCTTGTTTTAGAATTCCCCTCGCATACTCGTACATTCAATGTACTGATGCCATTTGACCTGCATCTTCTTATGATGCAGACACATGTAACCAGGATCAGCATCCAGCGCATTGTTGATTCTAGTTGAGCTCCAGACTTTTTGGTGAACTTTCTTGCTTCCGGAGGATCCCTTTTATTGCTTTTAGTAGTTTTAGTTTCATTAGGATGTCGTGGGTCTTGTCCCGAAATCCATCTCAGTTGTTTAGAGGCTTCATAGACAGTCAAATGTTAGTTCTTGAGTTTTCTATTTTCTGTTTTAATGGTTGAGACTTGAGTTGCCATTTTGGCTAAGTTTAATATTTCTTAAAGACATTTGCATGAGTTATTCTTTGAGACTATTTCTTGTGTTTAAGACTTCGCTGTGTAAGTAAGCCAGACCAAGGGTTCGCTTGGGGCCAGCAATGGTTCTCGAGTGCCAGTCCCGCCCAGGGTGTAGGCTCGTGGCGTGGCAGGACGGATCCCTGATGCAATCCTATCTCAACTAGAAAATACTCTGAGTCTCCTCTTGTCGTTCTAACCCGAGTTTTGACTCCATCATACATCTCTTTTATCACCCTAATATAAACAATGGAGACACCTCTAGCCTCCAAGCACCTTCAGAGAACATCTCTCAGGACTTTGTTATAGGGTTTTTCAAAGTCAATGAACATCATATGTAGGTCTCTCCTCATTTCCTTATAATTTTCCACAATCTCTGCACAAGATAGATGACTTTAGTAGATCATTCTGGCATGAATCCAAATTGATTCTCGAAAATGGACACCCATCTTCTCATCCTCATCTCCTCCACTATCTCCCAAACCTTCACAGTGTTGCTTTGCAATTTAATACCCATGCAATTAATACAATTTTGGATATCACCCTAAAACACTTTACATGATTAACTAAACTATCTAATAGACAAATAAAAACACGTATAATTTATTTTTTCAAAATTTAAATCGAAATTATCTATTATGAACAACTTTATTAAGAATTGAGAAATTTAACTAAAACAGAGTTTAGTTCAAATATCTAAATAAAATATCCTAACAAATTTAAGAAATTAACTACATATTATGCTAATATAATAAGAAACTCATGCCTTGGTTAAAAAACAAGAAAAACTTAGGTCTACGTATACTGAAAAGAAAATATTTACACCACATAGTTCCATATATAATATTATACTCGATTTAGCCTATATATGTGTACAAACACTATTAGATAAGATCGATACACTATGTATAATATTAGTTATTGGATTACGTAACGTGATATTTTTATATTATACTCTATATATTTTTTGAATTTTTTTTATTTAAAAAAATATATTAAATTGGGACTACCTACCTTGAAACTACCAAATACCAAATACCAATAAAGGAAACAACAGAGGTGGCTAATTTTAAGGATAATCTCTCAAATTATTATTTTTTTCCATCAATTCTTTATACCAAAATAATAATACTGCACATTTTCTTTGTATTTTCCTTTTCTGCTTCGTTTTTTTGCTGAGAGAAATGAGTCTGACAGCGAAAACAGTGTGTGTAACAGGAGCTTCAGGTTACATAGCTTCATGGCTAGTCAAATTCTTGCTCCATCGTGGTTACACTGTGAAGGCTTCTGTTCGTGATCCAAGTTTGTACCTTCTTTTTTTTCGGAAAATGCGGTTTTTTTGTGGGTTATTTGGGTTTGGATTCATTTGATGGAGAAATGGGGAAATGGGTTTGTGATTATTTTTTTGTGGGTATTGATTCTTGGATTTGAATTTTGAAAAAAATGTTGTTTTGTGTGTGCCATGCAGTTGATATACTTGGAAAATGAGTGTTTTTTTCTGGGTTATTTGGGTTTGGATTCATTTGATGGGGAAATGGGGATATGGGTTTGTGATTTTTTTTTGTGTGTATTGATTCTTGGAATTGATTTTTGAAAAAAAATGGTAGAAAAAAGTTGGTTTGTTTGTGTGTCATGTAATTGATATGTTGTGTTTATGATGGTGTTGGGTTGTTTGGATCTTGGAATTTTAGGTTATGAAGATCATATGCTTGATTGTTTGTTGGATTATGTTGATCGTGTTATCTAAAAGCTTAAACTATTAGGTGGTGGTTTGGTATGTGGAATGGTGGTTGTGATTATGGTGAACTGACTTTGCTAGGTCACCATAATCACAACAAATTTTCAATTTGATATACAAATGATGTTGTGATTATGGTGGACTGAGTTTTCCATGTAAAGCCACCACTTATGTATTCATTCTCACAGGAAATGAGAAAATCCACCTGGTTGGGCAGAAGCAAAATCATTTGCTGAGAGTTCTCATTAGTTTAGCCGAATCCCCGCACCCCGTATCTGTACCTAGATTCATACGCCCGAGGACCCGAATTATAAAATTTAGATTATGAAGGATGCGACCTCTAGATTCATACCCTCCCTCTTTTTTTTAATTCTGTACTCGATAGTTAATCTTTTGATGTCAAGTAAAACTACATCTCAGAGCAAACCAACTCGCAAGCAGTTCCATAATAGGTTACAGTTAATTAATTAACCATGCCTCGCTCTTGAACTAAGTGATATGGTGCCTATGCAGATCCCTTTCTTCCATTATATTGCGTTCTTAGCTATGTTTGTATTGATTTAGAGAGATTTTAGATCTTTTGAGGCAATCACATCATGTGATAGAGTGTATTTTTCTCCTTTTAGCACACTTAGTAAAGAAAAAAAATCATAAGGTTGATCTTGTTTCGCTCATCACTGGGACTTAAACTTTCAGCTCTCCGCTTATTTTATAATTTGGACAACGGAAAAACTAGACATTTCATTCTTTGCCCGTGCTATAGGTCATGTTTACTGCTTATGTGTTGAATGCATTGTGATTTTTTCGTGCAGATGATCCCAAGAAAACGCAGCACTTGCTTTCTCTTGGTGGGGCCAAGGAGAGGCTTCACTTGTTCAAAGCAAACCTGTTAGAAGAAGGTTCATTTGACGCTGTGGTTGATGGATGTGAAGGTGTATTCCATACAGCGTCTCCTTTTTACTACTCTGTTACAGACCCACAGGTCCTTCCCGTTCTCGTAAATCTGATTTTGAACTGCTTACGTTCATTCTAGGTAGTGCTGAAAGAAGTCCAAAGTATAATGGCGGTTTCTATGTATTGATAAAAGTATTGCGGTCAGCATCTTTATTAGCTTAATATCAAGTAATCTTAGTTGTCACAAACTCAATTTCATTTGCTATTCATCAAAGACAGGACAGTCTTCTGTTTCGGATAACACAAGTGACAAATGAACCTTCTGGTACATTAAAGGAGCTAGATGCTATGCTGATGAACCATAGCATCTGTCCTGTTTCTTTGAATCAGATACTATATAACTTGCATTTCATTTACTCTGCTCCTGGTTATTTTTTCCATTTGCCTGGTCACACTTGTATTTCTTTCTTTCTCTTTTTCCGATTGAAGTTTCACTATATATTCTTCTTCTTTCAAGTTCCTTCTGTATGCTTGTCTGTTTAGTATATAAAATCTTAGATTGTGTAAAAAAAATAGACTATGATAGAAAGCTGTAACAGTTTTGTTTCAAGAAATCCTTTCATCATTGTTTCTTCTCCCCTCTTGTAAATTAAGTTAGTTGTTACATCCTACTAGAGTGAAATTCTCAAATTAATATATTGTACTTAATAGAAATAGTTCGAGAAAATTTTGAATTTTATCTGGAAGATAAATTCTCCTTGACAGTCCTCTCTCTGCTTTAGATCAACTCATGTCTAGTGGTTATAAAACTATACGGTTATGGTTGGTTGAGGAAAGTTATCAGTGAGTAGGGATCACCTCCTTAATGGAAAAGTTGCGATCGTTGCTTGAACATCATGAGAGGATAATTAAATTATAGCATACAGCTATTGGAATAACTATTTTCTCCTTTCAATGTACTTGATGTGTAATTATGAAGCTTAAGAATTTTGTAATCTTATTATGGATCTTGTTTATGGACTTTTACTAGTTGATATAGTTCACATTTGGTAGTCACACATAAGATTAATCACGTTCTCTAGAAAATGATATGTGTATAATGTTAATGGTAGCCATTTTACGAAACCGACATCCGACTTACTTTCAATGGTACTCAAAGTAAGTTAGCTTGTTTGTCCTTCTAGATTTGGTTCCCGTTTCAAATCAACTCTATGTCTTGCCATGTTTCAGGCCGAATTACTTGATCCTGCTGTTAAGGGAACACTCAATCTTCTTGGTTCATGTGCCAAAGCACCATCAGTAAAACGAGTTGTTTTAACATCTTCCATAGCTGCAGTTGCTTATAGTGGTCAGCCTCGGACACCTGAGGTTGTGGTTGATGAGAGCTGGTGGACCAGTCCAGACTACTGCAAAGAAAAACAGGTGTGCATATATTTTTCTCTTCTTTCTTTTTGAGCACATTCAAAGACAAATGAAGGTATTACCCATAGAGATAGCTAGTATTGAGGTATTCTTCTGGCTAATCTTACCATTACTGTATGTGTTATAATATTTGTGGTCAAAAGTGTAATACTGTTGCATAAATGTGGGAGCTGGGAAGGCTAGGGATCTACAAAAAATTTAAAATAGGAGCCGGAGATGTTACCTAAAACATTTGTAACAAAATATACTCTGTATAAGTGCTATCAAGATTTGTGATGAATTAGATGCACTTTGCTTAAAGTTACTTTTATCATGGTTTCGTTTTGGTATGGATGTAAGAAGGACCAGACACATTTCTCTTATTTTAAGGTCAACAAGAGCTCATTAACCGTGGTTCTTGACAACATGACTAGCTGATCCAATTTAAAGAATTTCCAAGTGCTTTTAGTCACTGCACTATTTCTTATTAATATCATAAGTTTCTATTTTTGCAGTTATGTCAACTTAAGTTTTGATAATTTCTTACTTTAGGTGTTCATCCAAGCACTTCTCTAGTTGGTGTAGGAAGACACATTTTTTTTGGAGACGCGTGTTTTAAAGCTAGGCAGTTTCAGTAACTTTTCAAGTATATCTTTGTCGCTTATATCATCTGTTTTATATGTGACATTGATCTATTATTGAAAGCTATGAAATTAGTTGCAATGTGTCCTGTAAGTGGCCTCGTTTGTTTGCATGTGTAAATAGAGCACTCACATCCCATTTTTTCTTTCCTAGATTTCAATTGTTATCATCTATCTATTTTCTCCTGTTTCCTTTTAGCTCTGGTATGTCCTCTCAAAGACATTGGCTGAGGATGCTGCGTGGAAGTTTGTGAAGGAGAAAGGCATTGATATGGTTGTAGTAAACCCTGCTATGGTTATTGGTCCTTTGTTACAGCCTACACTTAATACCAGTTCTGCTGCAGTCTTGAGCTTGGTAAATGGTATGTTTTTAAACTTAAATTAGTTAGGTCTTTACCTCAATCTGGTGAGGTCAAATGGCTTGGAATTGTTTAAATCTAACAAATGGAATACCAAGGCCATGTGGACTGCCAAGAAGGCAGAACATATATGCTGTAATTTTTTGTTTTATGGTCAACATGAGTAGACGAATACTGAGGCCACCATAACCAGTTCTAAGGAGAAGCTCATTTGCAAGGTCAAGGCAAAAAATCTTCTTTCTGGTCAACCTAGTTAGATTTCTCCAAATAATTTTACTAAACTAGATGGATCATCCTCCTAATATGAATATGACGAGAACATCCACTCTCTTATGGCATATAATGATGGGGTTAAATTCGAGAGTAATTCATCCAGTGTACTGGTCCTGTTTGTCTTTTTGTTCTAGTTGAATGTTCTCCTGTTTCTTTGGCCTGAATGTGGAGGATACGTGGGTGAGGGGCTAGACAACAGGTGGGTCTATGGTAACTACAGTTTATGTAAAAGATGATGGTTGGGTGATATGCTTATTGAACTAAAGGTGAAGTCTCTTGTATTAGTCAAACTAGATGGGAGAGCAATTTAGTTTTTTTTTTCCTTTAAGCTAGAAGACTTCTTAAGTAATTTACCTATATATGTTTAAATTCCAATCAAAGACTAAACTAAACAGAACAATTGAGGTTGAAGATATAAATGATGGAAATGATTAATAGGTCAGTAACTTGCGTCTTTTCTTTCCCCTTTTTTCATATGATATTGAAATCTGTTCGTTCACAAGGACGTTAACCATTCTTTTCATCATTTTGAATGTTCATTTTTCCATGCTATGTAGGTGCTGAGACATACCCAAATTCCTCTTTTGGGTGGGTTAACGTGAAAGATGTTGCAAATGCACATATTCTCGCATTTGAGAACCCTTCAGCTAATGGGAGATACTTAATGGTTGAGAGAGTTGCACACTATTCTGATATATTGAAGATATTGCGTGACCTTTATCCTACTATGCAACTTCCAGAAAAGTAAGTATTCATATAAAAAATAGGTCTATTTTTGTTTGTGTTGGAACTTCTGTATTGAGCTTTTATCACACAAATGTGCTATGTCGTTAGATGAATATGTTGATAGTATTTTATGTTGAATGTGTAGATTCATTCTTGTTCACTTAGTGTGTGTGTGTGTGTGAGAGAGAGAGAGAGAGAGCGCACAAGAGACAGTGGAAAAGTCTTAGTGTTACTCTTAAATGAAATCTTAAAATCTGTGAAAGGAGGTTTACTGTCAAATTTGATCTTAGTGTGATTTCAATCTCCTATGTCACCTTAATATGATATTTTGCTTATCCACTCCGAGTCATTCATATATTGAATGCTCTTTGATTTTATGCAACTATTATCCGAGGACTTGCAAATCACTAACTTGAACCCGACAATGCCCCCATAGATTTCCTTCCCTTTTTTGTTGGTTGGACAAGCATTGTAACCACAAGAAAACTTCATGTATACCCAATCCAATTTCTTTTTATAGGTAACATAAAGGGGGAGGCTTTTTGCTGCAACCCGATTTCAGATTGAGACTAGGGACTCAGTGCCTTAAGTTAATCAAGTGAACCTTCTTTGCCTTAACCCTATGCAATCCAATGCAGTTCTTAGGGAAAACTTAGAAGCAAGATGATAAAAATACTGAATAATTCTAAAACTGTTCTTTCTTTCTTTTATGAACTTGTAATGCCTTATGCCATAATAAAGTCATTCTTATTTTACGACTCAGAGAGCTTTTGTTTGATATCTTATCAGCCTAACTCGATATAGATAGGGAGTAATGATCGTTTGAAGTTGGTCACCTGGTCCTAGTGCATGCTCATTTGAATCTTTAGTTTGTCATGTAGTTTCCAACTTTACTTCGCCCTAGGATTCTCCTTAGACCCTAAACCACTTCAAATACATCTCGTATACTTGCTATCACGTCCAACTGATATTGCACTAAATTGTTATCCACTTTTGACATGCAAAACAATTTTTTATATATTCGTCATCACATTTATCGCCTCCAAACGAAATTCTTAGGGTCGCTACATTTTTACTCGGGATTATGTTAATATATGGAACTATTAGCTTTTCACTTAACTTGCTTGAACTGCATTTTCTCAAAATAAACTTTGTAGGTGTGCTGATGACAATCCATTGGTGCAAAACTATCAAGTGTCAAGGGAAAAGGCAAAAAGCTTGGGTGTTGAATTTACTACCCTTGAAGAAAGCATCAAAGAAACTGTGGAAAGTTTGAAGGAAAAGAAGTTTTTTGGAGGTTCATCTGCTATGTAAAAGGCTTCTCAAAGCTTTTATGATTGTTGAACAATAGTACCCTCCCCCTCACCCTCACCCCACCCCACCCCACCCCACCCTACACTTCTTTTTTCTTCTACTTTTGGCTAATTTTTCAGAATTCAGAAGTCGAATGGTATATCCGTTAATAAATTTCGATCAGATGAGGTTGCAATTTGTTAGTTTCTATAGCTAGAGATTTTCATAGACTTTGATAGAAGAAATTATTACATAATTGTTGTGTTTTATTTTGTTGGTTTGTAGGAGAAGACCAGATGGATTTTTTGATATTTGAAGGTTTGATTTGAATCCAAAAATTTCAGGCTCAATATCAAATTAAGAGTCGATTTGAAACAATTGGGATTATTTTTCGTTAAGCAAAAACATGTTATTAAAATTTCTATGTAAATTATGATGATCGTGTGGATTCATTTATTAGTTGACTTTATCCTTCGTTATGCTATTTTCAGGCATTGGGATTTGCTGTTGTCAAAGCAACAACATACCCAGATTATCTTGGAGCATATGAAAAGTTTAAAAGATTAAACTAATCTTCTTCTCATTAAAACGAAATCATCTGCTAACAGAAAATAAAGAATTTTAACTATAGGACTAAATACATGTCTTGCATTCATTCGTTTGGTGTAAATACCAGGTACGAGTAAGTTTTTCCCAAATGACCATTTTGGTCAGTAGGTCTAGCCAACGAAGCTTTCAACAGCTCTTCTGGAGAGTCATTTCATTAATTTATCTAAAAACACAGCATATATCCTAAGAACCCCCCAACAAGACATCTTGCCATTCCTAGTTATTATCTTAATGTACAAAACATCGCAACAGCAACATGAAAGATTGCCAATTGGAAAAAATGCAGCTTTAACTTCTTTCTCCAACATCTGCTCCACTGTCCAGTTTTTCTTCTTCTCCAGATTTGTCACAAACTCAGAAAACATCTCAAGAATCATCACGCGAGAACTATCTAACGTCTTTTCTTTCACTGCAGCTTCGGATGTCATCATCTCTCAGGTTGCTAGAACTTGTGAAGACCTTTGAGTCATACAAATCACCTTTCACATCACTCTAAAATTTGAACGATAAATTACATGTTAAAATCTAATGAGATGCGTACCATATTGAGAAAAGTCCCTATATATCTGCCTGGAATTTTGTCTATCCAGAACCTGAATAGGTAGAAAGCTTCCATGTTGCATCTCACTTCCTTAAGTATGCCACGGAGAGCAATTGAATCAAATATATCCACACCAAAACCAAGTATACATATAGAGAGGGACATGAACAAGAATTAACTTACAGTTGATACTACTGCCAGATGAGCAAGTGACATTTTCAGAATTTCATTTTGGGCTTCAGTTTAAATGCTTGACCTCAGGTTGAGAAAAGCCAGTCCAAAATCATGTGAATTTCACGATACAATGTATGTGCCATCCTACATTTTGAGGCAAGCACATCAGTGAAGCAGGAGAATGACTTCTTGAATACAGATGGAACATCATTTTAAAAACTCAAAAATCTTAGATTGCACATACATCATTGATTGTAAATTTGTCTGACAACTTCAGGGATGGCAACAGCCATTCCGATAAATAGATGGGCTGCTTTGGATATTTACTATCATCTGCAGAATAATGAGAAAACCAAATTTTTTTATTCATGATAAGAGCAAGAAATTGTCTTGGCCTAAACGATTTCGAGCCATACCTGAAGGGCGCACAAGTATTCTGTGTGAAACAAAGGACTGCAACAACCAGAAAAGATTATTAAGGTTAATAAACCCCTTAAAAGTTCAATGTTCAATTGAAGAAAAATAGTTATATAATTGTGGGGTTCCTGTCAAATCTCCCATATTCATTTATATATAGATGGTTGGGTGTCGTTCGTAGAAAACCATCTTTTTGTAGGTTTTCTACTTTTTGGTATACTTCTTGTATACAGGTGCCTCTTTATGCTCATATTGTTAATAAAACTGTAACTTCAAAAAAACAAAATGAAACTGGGATTCTTGTCAAAGGCTGCAAAGGCATATAGGGGGAGGTCATAAGCTCTATACCGTAAAATCGATTTTGACGGAATGAAAAAGCATCTATTTATGGAGCACTAATTTCAGAAGTTCACGAGTCCTGATGTTTAAGGTCAAAACATAAAAGGGAAAATACACCGAGTACTCAGACGTTCTTCTACAAGAGAAATACACGTTTTTTTTTTTATGACAAGGGAAACCTGCAGCCGCTACCCTTTGAGTGTGCACAGGGTAAAACCCCCACTCCTATGCAATAGCTCGCAAACCACACAGGAGAGAAATACACATGTTTTCCATGTTTAGTTTTTGTAAAAGCATTTCATAAACAAAAACTTTGCCAGCATAAAAAGTCTCAATGTCCGACTTCATCCAAAAAGCCACAATACATTAATTATCAAACTAAATTTGCTGCTTCCTGAATCAACATACCATGTATTATCAGTTGTTTTAATATTCATCCAGAGAGGTGTTATGAAAATTTGCCACTACTCCTATATGGCTATAGTGCCTCTCAGTTACCTATTTCACATCTATACATCACAGTCCACACTTTATTCATACCAGGAGAAAGGGAAGTTACTGACAATCTCATTCATAAATCATGTCTGACTTTCCAAACATTCAAGGTCAATAGTGGAACATTTCCATCTCATTCGTAATAAACCAAGGTGTTAAGAAAATTTGCCACTACTCCTATATGGCTATAGTGCCTCTCAGTTACCTATTTCACATCTATACATCACAGTCCACACTTTATTCATACCAGGAGAAAGGGAAGTTACTGACAATCTCATTCATAAATCATGTCTGACTTTCCAAACATTCAAGGTCAATAGTGGAACATTTCCATCTCATTCGTAATAAACCAAGGTGTTAAGAAAATTTGCCACTACTCCTATATGGCTATAGTGCCTCTCAGTTACCTATTTCACATCTATACATCACAGTCCACACTTTATTCATACCAGGAGAAAGGGAAGTTACTGACAATCTCATTCATAAATCATGTCTGACTTTCCAAACATTCAAGGTCAATAGTGGAACATTTCCATCTCATTCGTAATAAACCAAGGTGTTAAGAAAATTTGCCACTACTCCTATATGGCTATAGTGCCTCTCAGTTACCTATTTCACATCTATACATCACAGTCCACACTTTATTCATACCAGGAGAAAG
>JAJONR010013342.1:0-27231 GCA_029582245.1 Solanum etuberosum | reverse complement strand
TGGATAATTGCATACTATAAAAGATATTACTAACTCAAGATGCATTTGAGATTTATCGCATACATCATTACTTGATTCTAGTGATTGCGTTCATATTTAAATAAGGTTTTAACAATTCATTCTCTTCTGGAGAACAAAATTGAGATCATGAGTAAGAGGACTTTAGCTTAGTAGGTTGGCTACCTGAATTTTCGCCTTGTTGGTGAAATTCAGTTCCCCACCTTGTAATCCCCCTCCCCCATTTCCCCTTCCCTACCCCACAATTTTTTTCATTTTTTTTTTTTAAAAAAAAAAAAACAACATGAATAATATTTGTCAAACACAACCATGGTTATTGTGTGCAGAGGAGGATCACCGCCAAATAAGATAAAGTAGAAAATGGGACGTCCACATACACAAACCTGGTATTCACATAAACAAAGCTTCAATCTAGGATAAGAAAGATAAACTCAAGGCTTTTAGAAGCAAGAAAACAATAAACTCACTCTCTAGCTCTCTGAAACTGCTCATCCAAGCCCATGATAAATAGTGTGTCAAGAGAATCGATTAATGTAGCACCAAGACCACCAAAACTGTCAACACCATTCTTTGTTTGTGGCTGGCATTGCAAAAGTTTAGCACGACAATCAAATAGTTGCGGGCACATGTCAAACAGAGGATATGATATATAAAGTACCACAAGCACATAGCAGAAGCAGATCGAAAAGTATCAAGGGAAATTTATCAGCCTCTTAGATTTAAAATTGAAATATATACCACCAAAGGATGTGGTGCAGTGGATGGGGCTGCTCCTCCCTAAACCAAAGGTCTCGGGTTCAAGCCCCGACTTTGGAAAAATCTTTGGTAGGGAATGCTACCCTCGAATGGAGCCCTACCCGGCACAAATCCGGATTAGTCGGGCTCCAATGCGAATACCGGACACCGGATGGGAAACCAAAAGAAAAAATTGAAATATAAGTAAAAACGGAACTGTCTCCCAAATTTTCACTTCCTTTCTTGTAGTCATAAAATAAGATATCACCATAAAAGGTCAATGAGAATTAATTCCACATAGATCCTCTGTCTCTTCATAAATTTGACCGCCTAAGTCTGCCTAAAGGGTACTTCAGGAAAATTTTGAAAAGTTAACAGGGTGAATTTTTTCATAAATCAAATGATCAGTCAAATAAAGACAAAGAAAAGGGAGGTAGAGAGGCGAACAAAATCAAATATGAAGCTAGCAATTCCATCAATAATAAGATCTGTTCAACATAAAGTTGTTATTACTCGGAAGCAGAGCCCTAAATACTCTAATCATAAACAAACCTCCCCAAGATTTTACCTCACAGTGGCCTTTTAAGAAGAACAAGAAATATCTTGTGCAGCAAAATACTTATTCCAGTGATTAATTACTTTCTCCGAAAATGATTGTTTAATATTTCACAGAGAAGTTAAACACAGAAGATTGAAGTTTCACTTTTGATTGCACCAAATGTTCCCTCAAAGCTTTGACATAAAAAGAGCTTACAAGATAAGATCATAGTGTTATCTTCATTACCAGGATACTCAAAATTCTTGATGAACTTCTCGAGCATCTAACCGTATGAATAATCTTCCCACATCAAGAAAACTCCTAGTGTTAACCGTACTTCGACATGAAAGGATTCTTGAAACAAGAAACAATATTAGATTATTTCGTCATGTTTACTCAAAGAGTGGACATAAGGGTAAATGAGTTATTACACAATGAAAAGCAGATCATAGAATTCTCCATTAGAATTTAGATCAATCGCTAAAAGACAAACTTGAAGTAAAGAAAAGACAAAAGATTTCTAGCTAAAGAGGTAGTCACTTTGGAATGACCAAAATTACACCATTCATGTCAAGTGAAAGTATTTGGAGAAAAACTGTAAAGTAGGAGTTAATTAATTGAGACTTCACTTTTTACATATTTAAATTTGAGGTAACTCCTTTTTGGACGCATTTTAGAAACCCTCGAATACAAAACCTTTTTTTAACCAGTAATCTTGAGGCTTGAGTATAAGATATTGTTCATATTTGAGACTTCACTTTTTACATATTTAAATTTTGAGGTAACTCCTTTTTGGACGCATTTTAGAAACCCTTGAAGACAAATAACTTTTTATCAGTAATTTTGATTAAAAGATATTATTTAGTATAAATGAAAGAACTAACTTAAATAAGATAGCTAACTTAAATAAGATAGATATCTAGGTAGGTGTAGCTTATTCCTCAACTTGTAGACAAATAAAACCTAAAACATACACCAAAAATGTCTAGATCAAAAGAGCATACACCAAAATTGATGAAACTATATTTCTGGACCTAAACTGTTCTATAATTGGAATGAAGCAAAAAAAGGTTGATCCAACATCTTCTGACGAAATATTGAAGGACGAGAAAAATATGAAGACTCGCAGTTTAAATGGTCAGCTTAAAGGTAAAGCATAGATATTGTTCACCATCACTCGAAACTTTAAACAGTAGATAAAGAAAATAGAAGAACATCAAACACCAGGCAACCATGTAAACGCCCTACAGAGATACCTCTGCCAAAGATATGACTGTTAAATGACTAAATACAATGGAATAAAGGTAATCTGTGCACAAAGAAAACTTATTAGAAGCAACAACTGACCTGAAGTTCATCGTGACCCCATGCATATTTTTCATATGAACTCCAGGCATGGCGCATAGCATCTTTCACTTTTTCTCTTCGCTGAGCATCAACGGGATCCTCTGTGTAATCTATTTTCTTCCCCACATCACCACCACTGCGACTAAAATTCATCTTTTCACCTGATACACTTTGATCATTCTTCAACTCCTCCAGCTACAATGCCACAAAGACCATAAATGGAAACAAAGCCAGCAATTAAACCATGATGAAGGAAACAGAGCTAAATATTAAACCCTGTGAGTTTTGAAAGCAATAACAACAAACAAAAGAAAATGAGACGACTTTGTCAAAACAAGTGATGTTCATATATGTTCTCTTCTCCTAAAAATACCTACCAAGTCCTAAGTATAACACTGGTCGCAACAATCTAAACCTGCCAGAACGCAGACGGACCTCCCATTTATTCCTTCCACACGCCCTCCACCACATCCACCATCACAGTTGCCAAACCTATTGCCCACACTACCACCATCTTCTTCTTTTTCAATGAGGCAATATGATTACACACACCACCTGTATCTTCATTGTTTCTGTCCCCAACTACATCTCTCCCAATGAGTTCCTTCCTGTTAGACCCTAATAAGCATGAGTAGTTTTCATACAACATAAAAAGAGTTGAACCTAATTGCAAGAATTGATAACTGAATCAGGTTTTCCATTCTAAATAGTAAAACAATGTTTTCATTCAGTTGGAAGGAGGAGAAATCGCTGTGTATCACCAAAATTATAAGAAGCTAAAGCATAAAGATTTCCCCACAAGCCAAGATTTATAGAAGAGTTGAAAATTAATCATACCAGTACAGACTTTGAAAAGAAGTGCGGAAAATGCTTACCAGATCTTGCAACCGTATCACTTCTTCATTCAACTTAGAGATCTCTTCCTGCAAAATCACATATTCATTGAAAAATTGCAAGACAAACTGAATTTAAAACTTCAAAATGTCCCAAACATAACTGCTTTAAGAACCACTAGCTTGCTTATGAAGTATATATATCAACAAACTTCTACATCACAAAAAGATCACAGGACAGAGTAGAAGAAAATTCTATACAAATTGAAGGGCATTAAGAATCAAACATTATTTGAACTTTGCTACTACTAGCTAGAAAACCAAACTTTCACAGGCTGCCGACACCAATAAACAGAAAGCATTAGAGTATTACCTTTTACTTAGTTTCTTTTGAAAACTAATTGATGATCACATGCAAGACGGAAGAACTCAATTACATTTCTTTTTATAAACAGGAAATTCCCCGAGAGCCATTGACGCACAGTTCGAAACTAGGAGGGATAGCCTCTCTATTCTTATCCACTGAAATACCATGCTTTTATCCGTGATATGGTTTGAATCCGTGACACGCACCTAACCCACACATCACACGTTGCAATCTTAACCCTAAACCTAAGTTCTGGGTTGATATCAATTAACATTTTTTCGAAGGAGCAAAGGGGGAGAAAGAGAAAGTAAGCCCACATGCAGGCTCTCACTTAGAAACTTAAACCAATCACCAGACAACCGGTCAATATCTGTTTTCCTAAGGATTTTAACAGACCATAAATTCCAACATGATGGAAAAAAAACGCCACACTTCCTATCCTGGAAATCCGACAACTGAACCTCCCCCACTTCATTAAATGAAGCAGCAAATACTAAACTATCTAACCTTACTTGGATAAAGTGATAAACCATGGATGAGATCGTACCAGCATTGACGAACTAGATCCCATCAGAATTATTAAGTTAAAAGTGCTTTTGGATGAGTCTAGTACAAGGATAGTGACCCTTGAGAGTCCTCTTGTTGCATCTCTATTTTCAACATGGGTCTATTTTAGTAGAATTCCAAGTTCTTGTCGCTTAGACCTGCGCAAATTTGGAATTAAGGTATAGCTGTTTGTTGCTAAACGATCTAACCTTATCAAGGGAGTCATTTCCACCTTAACCCGACTTATGTTTCAATTATCAAAAGAACCTCAAAAGTATGGTCCTGCAGCAACTAGAAGATCTCTAAATTGAATGCCTAGATATCTTAACAGTTTAAAATAATCAAAAATCAAATCTCACTGAGAATTCTTTAATCCCCATGCTTAGTGTTGGGATTAACGATCAACTATTTGATTGAAGAAGGGGCTTGCTAAAGTAATTCATAAGGTCTACTTCAATTCATTCTACAAATAATCTACGACAAAAGTACAGATAATAATTCCAGTAAGAAGTTGAACTACCTTGAATCTTCCAATATAGAGACTATCAAATTAATGAGAACTGGTACTAATACAGATGGTCAGATACAACATACATAAGGTACCTCAGAGTTTGGGGTGGGTGGCACTCAAATACTCAATTCTATCCGCGTGAACACCTAAATTCTCCTAGGAAACATAGACATTCTTATTGTGGAAACAAAGCAAGACTTGCTCAAAATAAAAATTGAAACTATCAACTAGAGAATCAATTAACAAGTTAATAATGATATACTAATTCTATTATCAAGTAATCAAAGAAAACAAATGTGAACGGCGACCAATGAATAAAGTGACAATGAGGCGCATCTTAATAGTTCAGTTGGTTGATACCCTCCCAATTTCGCTTGGTAGGGTAACAGAAAAACGCACCTGGTGATCTCGGACTAAAGTTTGTCGATCCCAAAAGAAGAAAGTACCGAATACAAAAACGATGAACAGCAAAGCAAGACGCTTGGGGCGTTTCAAATAGTAAGATGGATTGATGTACTTCCACCTATTCGCCGACGATCTACTCCTCCCCATTTTGCTAACTCTCTCCCTCTGTATATCAAAGAAATTGAAAATTGATCAAAGATCGAGATTGGTGAATCAGAGAAATGAGGGAGAAATCCATTGGGAATGAAGGGATAATGAAAATAAAATGGCAAGTAGTTAAAACGAGAAATAACGAAGACCAATAGCCGTTAGGGAATAGGGCGTAGGAAGGAAATATAGTGTACGAATTCCTCTTCCTTTTTTTCTTTAGTTGGTGCCAAATTGACATGTAGCCAAACATGGTATTTATTTTGATCGTGGCGGTCGAATCAGCTTTTGCATATTTTAACTAATTTTCTTTAGTTGGAGCCAAATTAACATGTAGCCAAACATTTTATTTATTTTCATTATCATGGTATCCGAATCACCTTTTAAGCACCTTAATTAATTTCGATGAATACATGTCACTCCCACCAGCAATATATGGGACATGTAACCAAACACACCTACCTGCGGAAAAGGGTTAAAATTGTTGAATTATGTGAAATAAATCAAAATGTTCTCAACTAATAATTTGGTCTAAAAATAGTTTGATTCAAATATATTCCTATCATTAGTTAAGGAGTCAAAAACATTTCTTACAAATATGTGTATTACTTATTATTTTTCTTTTTAAACACATTATTTTCTTATAAAATCAATCAATTTATAGATATTCTCCAGAAAATAACTAAAATTAACTAAATTTCACAGAAAAACCACATAAGCAAGCCAAAATACCGTGTTCGCCTCAAATTCTCCTTTTTATAATAATTTTCAAGCCTAAGCAGATTTTGTATTTGTTCAATCGTTCATAAAAATAGAGTATGAGAAAAGAAAAGGTTGATCCAATCGCTTTAATCTTAAATTGTTCACCTTAAAATGTTTACAATCAATCGAAACCTTAAATAATAGAGAGAGAAAATAGAAGAACATCAATCGAGTAAAGCATCTAAGAGCCCTACTAAGATGATTCCACCAAAGATATGACTAATTACAATGGAACAAAGGTAGTGTTTTTACAAAGAGAACTTATTAGAAGTAACAACCCAGACTGAAGTTTATCGTGGCCGCATGCATATTTATCATATGAACTCCAGCCATGACGCATAGCATCTTCCAAATTTTCTCTTCGCTGAGAATCAATTGGATCATCGCAATATCCAATTTTCTTCACCACTTGCAACTAAATCTTTTCACCTGATACACTATCGACCATTCTTCAACTCTTCCAGCTACAATGCCAACAAGACCATAAGCGGAAATAAAGCCAGCAGTTAAATCATGATGAAGAAAACGGAGTGAAATATTTAAAATTCTAGAGTTTTGAAAGCAATAACAAGAAACAATAGAAAATGAGACGACCTCCGCCAAAACAAGTAATGTTCATTATATGCTCTTTTCCGGAAAAGACCTATCAAGACCTAAGAAAAATAACATTGATCGCAGCAGCCTAAACCTGCCAGAACACAGACTAACCGCCCATCTACTCCTTCCACCATCACTGTTGCCACACCACCACTATCTTCTTTTTATTTATTTCTGAAGCAATATAATCAACCACAAAACCTCTATCTTCATTGTTTCGGTCCCCGACTACCTCACCCCCAATGAGTTCCTTCCTGTTGGACCCTAACACACACAAGCATTTGCCATACAAGATTTTAAAAAACTGCAAGAAATAGAAATCGATCAAGATCAGATGATTGGTGAGTGACACAAAGGGGGAAGAACTCCATTTGGAAAATGGAATGAAGGGATGATGAAATTAAATAAATAGTTAAGATCAAGAACAACAGTTTAAGCAATCGGACATTTTCAAAGAATGCTACACTCCTCAGGGATTACTCTAAAACCCTGCACCTTTTTTCCCCACCAAAGATATTGAGAGCGCACAAAAAGAACAATGACTAAAGTAGTCTATGATAACCAAATTGGTGCTCTACCCTCCCTAGACCTCACTTGTGGGATTACACAGGATTTGTTGTTGTTGTAATCTATCAAGTGCTTATCAAGCCCAAATTTTTTCGAATAAGAAATAGCTTCAATCAGCAAGTTCAGAATCTCGAGATCGAAAAACATCGATGAAAATTATGTAGGACTAAGAAGTGCAAGTGTTCAAAAGATATATCAGTCAATAGCTAAACATAAAAGTGCTTTCATGAGCTTCCAGAACATGCAAGGTCTTAATTTCTACATATTTGCGTGAGAAAGGTGAAGAAAACAGCATAAATAGGAAGATCATAGTAGAGAAACAGGACAAGGGAGGACGCAATGCAATCTTTTTTGTTTTTCGGCTCAGGAAAAACAGCAAATAACTAGGCAGAGCAAAACGATAGGCGCTTAAGCAGGTGCTTTCGCAACTTTGGACCACCCTTGGTTACTTTAATCATGACATAAGATGTCAGTAGGGCCAAATTATAACACACATGATGATATACATAATACACATACGTATTTCATTCTCTCTTCTTTTGTTTTAAGGATAAAAGGCAATTTAAACATATATACTCGTGACTATTTCTTATCTGTTATATTGATGGCAACATAGCATGACATCTGAAGATAATAAAAGCAGAGCAAATCTAATTTCTATAATAATAAACAGATTGTACAAGCATTAAAGAAGTAACTTACATTGCATCTAAAAGGAAGAAAAACTTGACCAGCTCTTAAGAAGCCAGGGGTAAAAGCCTACATCGGTGCTGTCTTGTAAAACAAATGAAACAGTCAAGTTTTACACAGAGATCCCCTGATCCATTTCGAGACCAAAGAACCCCCGATAGGACGGAGCATTCAGTTCTTCACTGGTGCATACCAAAAATCGAACCAAAATTAGCTCGGTTTGGTTCCATTTTTCTAATTCGGTTCAGTTCAGTTCTTTGGTACGGGCCTAATATCATATGCACCAAGGCAGCAGATGTTTTCTATCACATGGCTGGCAATTTTGCATGATCAGCGCAAACATGTATCAGCATCCAACACAACAGGCCAGCAACTAAGAGCCAGAGAGGCTAAGCAAATAATTCAGCAGCAAAGGCCAATGGCCTTACGCCTGTACACAGTACCAACACAAAACTGTATGATATCTTAGTTCATTTTCATTTACACCAGCAGCTAAGCTAATACAAGTATAGCAATGAGTACAGCAGCAGCTAAGCTAAGCTAATACAAGAAAGCTATGGAAAATAGCCTCTTTTCCAACTAAGTTAATTCCAGGCAGTAGCAACACAAACTTGTGAAAAATAGGCATAAACAAACACCAGCAGCTAATGTTTCTCTCAGTTCAAAGATCAGACATCTAATAGGCAGCAACAGCAGTCACAACTCACAAGACACAGATAATTCAGCAGCTATAAAATTCCAGTTCTTCAGTTATTAGGTGAAGCAACAGCAGTCACAAGACACAGATGATTCAGCAGCTGTAAAATTTTGTTTCTTCAGTTAACATAGAACCGGGACCCTAAAACCAGAAACCCAACCGAATAGTGAAGTTTTAGAAAAAATAAAACCGAGACCAGACCGAAGAGCCAATTTATTAAGTTCGATCCAGTTTGTCAATATTTATGCCCACCCCTAAATCCTGATATCAAGAACCTGAAGATTTACAATACAAAAAAATCAAAATCAGATGAGTAACCTGATTTTCCAATAATTTAACACCTAAAGGGCAAAGGGAATCTAATCAAGAAACACAATAATAGGTGGGCTAAATTTGGTTATTCAGTGACACGAGTGTCCTCTGCATCATCATTATTGACTTCCTTTTGTGTGTACTCAGTGTCAATACTGCAATCACCATCAGAGTCAATACTGCAATCATCATCAGAGTTCAGGCTTTCTTCTCCCAAATCTTCTCTAACAGTCTCTTGGTCGGCTGAATGATCTCCTCCATTCTCAACGTAGTCAGTTATTTCATCATCGCCTCCCTGTTTTCTATAATTAATTAATCTTCTATCCACAATGGCTATCCTTGGACTCAGCAAAACCAATTCAGCCAACCTTCTCCTAGCTAAATATAACTCATTAGGCTCAATCAACTCTCCCTTCCTATAAGCCTCCCTGAGAAACACAGTATGCAATTTCCCTTGATTTCCCCTCGTTGAAATATAAAATATCCCCTGATGCTGAAGAAGAAAGTCTTTCAGCTTCTTTGGCAAATCCATAGCCAACCTAAAATGCGCAATTCTCTCCAAAGTAATCTTCTTTTCAACTGTCAACGACAACAATTCATGAATAGTCGCAACTGCTCTCTTTTCCATTCTCTTCTGTGCCTCAAGTGACCTTAAATCATAACCAGAGATATCCTCATACGGCAACCAATAAGGCAACCTTTGCCACTTCCAAACAGCAATCTTATAATACTTCCCAATCTTGAAACCTGGTGGGAAATTCACTCTAAATGAAAACCGCACATTCTCTTCTTCGCCACCTTTTTCTCTATACTCTCTCTCCCTAACATTCTCCACGGCACAAACAGTTAATCGCGGGTCTCTTTCAACAACCTCAATATACTTATTCCTAGTCTCTTTAGCATCAAACAATCTAAAATACTTGGGATACTTCAAAACCACAGAAAACTCAAAATCATCAGGTAAACCAAAATCTTTCCTTGCAATCCTAACATGCTCTAACCTTAATCTCCCCGTATTCGAAAGCAACAGAAGCTTTCGTAAACGGGTTACAGCTTGAGGCAATTGAGCTAAAAGGGCTAGTTTTTCTTGCTCAATTTGAAGCAGTGATTTACGAGTGAGCCTGCAATATAATATTCTCTGAACTGGGTGTTCGAATACCTCGAAAACATGAGGGAATTTGAGAATAAACTTCCCTGCTTCATATTGTTTGAACCCAAAACGGCGAGCAAGCATATCAAGGCGAGAAATGGCGATCATTGAATTTGGTTGAGTAAGAAGTAGTTCTTGGAATTTCATTACTTTACGGATTTTCTTCTCCACTTCCATATAATTATCGTAGCCGTGGTCGCGAATACGCTGTTGGTTTCTGGGTATGGAAGTTGACTGTGACATTTGCTTTGGGGATAGTAAGAAAACTGTAGGAATCCATGTGAGGGACTTGAAGGATGTGGATTTTGACTGTAATAATTTTGTTGAAATCGAAAGGAAAATGTGCATTTTGATTATTATGTGAGTTCTTGAATTTGGGGTTTAGGGTTTTAGGAGGAAGATGGACACAGCAGTTGAGCTACTTATTGAGTAATTAATTTTACGTTGAGGATGTTATAGTCATTTTAGTTAAGATTTGTGCATTATTTTCCTTGTGTCGTATGCTAAAAAACTTGTACTTAAGGTTTTAATGACAATAACATTAATGATCTTTTACTAAAATGACAAATGTATCCTACCTTTTGTATATGGGTTCACAAGGGTACGTCTGTAATTTTATCGAAATGAAGCAGTTCTATTAATGTATAATAATTTTAGGGATAATGAAGAATTATCTTTTTCCGCGTTTGGTCGGAGGTTTAGATAGTTTTTGAATTATTTATCTCACCATTTAATATTTATATTATAGCGATAAGATAAATTATTACATTACTTGATGGGATAACTTTTTCTGAAATAATTAAATTTGGATTAACTTGTTCCCAATTAAACAACATTATACCGTATTAACAAAATTTGCCTTTTACTAACTCCTTTGCTTGGTGGGCCCTATCTAAAATCTCACTTCACACCACTGGTCAAATCTACTTTTAAGTCTGATTAGATTGGCTTAAAAGTTAAAAGGTGTTTGGATTGACTTAAAAGTTGGTTAAGTCAGTTTTTGATTTCTGAAAGTGTTTGGCAGATATTAAAAATAACTTAAAATAAGTTAGGAAGTATTTGACAAAGTCAAAATGACTTAAAATAAATTTAAAATGACTTAAAATAAGTCAAAAATCAAAAGCAGGGCCATACTTTTTATTTTTTGACTTAAAAGTCATTTCAGCTTGACTTTTTATTTTTGACTTAAAAACTACTTTATTTAAGCCAATCCAAACGGGCTCTTAGTCAAACATACTTTTAAGTCATTTTAACGTTTTGAGAGTGTTTAGCAAAGTTAAAATAACTTAAAATAATTTTAAAATAATTTTAAAAAAGTTAAAAACCAAAAGTAGGACCCCCCTACTTTTTTATTTTTTTACTTAAAAATTACTTTTTTCGGTCTATCCAAACGAGCTATTGCCTCTTAGTAACTTGCTCATTTAATATCTTTGACCCGATGACGGAATATGGTTGTTTGTTCTTTAATTAAAGGTTTCAAGTTTGAGTTTTTTTGTATGAAAAAGTTTTTGGTAGAAAAAGTTTTTTTTAAATGGAGTCTTGTACGGTACAAATACAAATATAATCAAATTCTAATATAAAAAATTGCGCACTAAATAGGAAATAAAAAAATGCTCATTCAATACCTAAGTTTACATTCATTTTTATTTAAACTGTTTCATCTATTTCATATATACTAGTGATACATAGGTTTTCAAATAGGAAAAATTACGAGAAATGACAAATATTTATAGTATATAATGCTTCATAGCTATAATTTCGTATATTTATAATTTTCGGTTATAATTTTTAAAATTTTTCTATTCGGTTCCTAATTATATAAACTCAGAATTTATATAATTCGGTTCCTAATTGTGTAAATCCATATTTTGTATATGCTTACCCTAGTTATTTGTATATGATTTGTTGATACGTTGATTTATATAAGTTACGAAAAAATCATAGTCCATATTGGTAAGCGAAATATACAAATGAAGTTCTGAAAAATTGTTATGGCAAGCAAAATATACAAACGGAGTTTCGAAAAATTCCTATGGCAAGCAAATATACAAACAAAGTTCTGAAAAATTTTGATTGCATTCGAAATATACAAACGTAGTTCTGAAAAATGCTTAAATATATAAATACAAAATTTATATATTTTTACCTTGTTTGTATATTGACAAGCGAATATACAAACAGAAGTATCCATAGCAAACAAAACTATAGCTAATTAGCTATAGAGCATAATTAAAATGAATTTCTCCGCTATTTATGAAATTTTCAAATACTATCAAACAAAAAAATTAAATACCATAATAAAGCTAATATCTATATTATTTCCTCTATTAGCCCTACGAAACAACCTATTTGAGTTTATCTAGTAAATTTTTTAAATTTTGCAGGATCCTTTCCTTCCAATTTCACTTATTTAATATTGTGTTGTTACACTCCTTAAAGTAGTTTTTTTCTATTTTAATTTGTTTGATATATTTTGATTTGACAAGAAAATTAGAAAAATAGAAAAGATTTTAAAATTTGTTACTTTAAATTAAAGATATGTCAAAATGTAAAAATTAAATAGTTATTGATTTATGGTCTTGATTTAAAAATATATCAAAACGTTATCAATCTTGTAGTCTTAAATATATATATAAAAAATAAAATTAAAATTAAAAAATTACTAAAAAGGCTGAAAAGACGGTAAGACAATTAAATTGAATAATTATAGGAGTAATTAATAACAAAAACAGCTTAGTAATGGAAGTGTAGAAGTGAATCAATAGTTAGACGAGAAGGATAGTTTTGAATCAAAATATAATTTAAAGATATATTTACTCTATTTTGAATAATTAAAGCATAGTTTTGATCTTTTTCTATTTTTAAAATTAAACGGTACAAATAAATCGACGGAGTATTTAGAAATTGTGGGTATCTAAGTGATGTAAACACGTCGAGGTTGTGAACAAATATTGTTCGATATTTGAAAATGCCATCCTCGTGCACCACAACATGATATTGGTGGTCTCCGTTAAGCCGCTTACGAAATGCCTCTTAAATATGCGACACGTGGCGCCAGCAATGATCATAGCTCGTATAGAAGATTCATTTCTTCTTCTTTATTTCAAATATGATTACGATACGGGGAATCAAACCATCACCAAGTGGGAATTCAGATAGTAAATCAACTAAATTAATAAGATTTCTCTAAAAGATTCATTTCAATTGCATTGTACATTTTAATTTATTTGTTCGGTTTTAAACTTGACAATAACATTTTAAAAAATAAAGAAAATATTTAAATCTCATAATCTTAAATTAAATATATGTCAAATATAATTTAATTTTGCAATGAAAAAAGTAAAATATCAATTAAATTTGGATCGTACACCGTAAAATTCATTCAAAAATAGTGCTCCTACTAGAATTATTTTATATTCAAGACTAGAACCGAACCCAAAACATCTACTCCCTCTGTCTCAATTTATATGACTTACTTTCTTTTTTAGTCAGTCTAAAAAAGAATGACACATTTCTATATTAGGTAACAATTTAACTGTAAAATATTCATTTCACCATTAATAAAATAATTTATAGCCACACAAATTTGTATCATTCATTTTAAACTACAAAATTTTAAAATTTTCTTTTCTTTCTTAAACTTCGTATCGAATTAAACTACCTCATATAAAATGAAACAGAGAAAGTAATAATTAAGGATGAAACAGTTTTCCGGTAAAGGAAAGCACCTCATCATACAAATACTATATGTTTCGCGTGGTCCTACTCCCATGAAGCAATTGTGTGGTCCGCTTCGATTTTCTCGAATCGAGCGCCTATTCGACTTTAGTAGTTCCGCCACGTCACTATCGACAACACAAGCTTTGAACGTCAAGAACTGTTCTGAGCTGGCATTCATTGACAAATATACCCTCACTAAAAATAAGTAGGCTTTAGTTAAATATTCTTTTATTTTATTTTATTTGAAATATATGAAGTTATGTTTAGGTAATAAGTTATACTTTTTACAAAAAAAGAGAAAAAACTTTATTTGAAATGTATGAAGAATATGTTACGAAATTTTTTATAATTAAATATTAATTTCAAAATAAAAAGAAAAATTATTCTGAAAAAGTGTAATTCTAATGGCCAAATCTTGACTTAATGTGAAATTTAAGTAAGTATAAAAGATTTTCAAATTTTGTGGTCTAAAATCAATACTACTATTCTAGATAAATATTTTTATGAAGTAGAAGAAACAGTTTTTTCAAAAGCTAAAAAAAAAAGTTTTCCCTAAAAATACACATTTATTTTCCAAACACTAATTAATGCTCAAAAATATTTTAAATTTTTTTAATCAAACACAAATTTTTATCACGAAAAACACTTTTGATAATAATCTAATTTTAAAAATTTAACCAAATATTTCGTTAAAAAAATAAATTAAATTTTTTTCAATAAAATAAAGAGAATATTAATCTTTTGAAAGGGAAAAGAGGATCCAATGGGACATCAAACACAAATAATGAAAAATAAAATTTAAAAAATTAGAAAGTAAAGTTATAGGGGCATAGTGGTACTTGGAGAAATTAAAGCAGAAGAGATGATGTGTTAAAATGAGCATCTCTGATGATGACATCGTGCAAGTTGGGACGTGTCAAATTTGTTGGCGTTGATGTATGCCTTGTAACGAATACTCAGATATTTTATTGGGGCAATTCATTTATGGCGTTGGTGTTGGCGTGGGAGTTTAATGCTTATTGGTGAGTGTCGTATCGAGGTCGATGCTCCCTCATCGTCTTGTGTGGCTACGAGAGAAAGCAACAAACTGAATTTTGATCATGACACATGACAGGGTAAAGTAATGGAATCGTTGGAGTGTATTATTGTCTTCTTTAACTAACAAAAAGAGGGGAAAAAACAACATGCCCTAGGTATAGGTATTGAGTAGCTATAACCATATTTTGTTAATTTGATCGGACATAAAAAAAAAATTGTGAAATTTGAGATTATAAGATTAAAAGTTTTTTTTTTTTTTTTAAAAAAAATTCCGTATCGACTCAAACTAGACCATTTTATGTGAAATTGAGGGATTATTTAAGGGGGTACTTTTTGTTATTTTACATTTTTATCCCGAAATAAGTTATATCGGGATTAGTATTCCACCCCCAAGTAGGGATAAGTTATCACTCATGCCGTAGCATTACACAGTTTGGAGCAAACAAATATAAAATTTATTTATTAATTATTAAATTAATAATTGGAACTAAAAATTCTAAATTTAGCTCACAAAATTTATTTAATTCTTTCGAATTTGTATTTAAAATTATAGCTCCACATATGAGGTAGTACGTATTTGAAGAATGATAGTTTCTTGTAATCATGAATGACTTAAATAGATAAAACCATTAAAATAATCTTTTTTTTCTTAGAACCCAAGAGTCAAAACTTTCAAAAAATTATTTTGTTAGTTCATAGATTTATATAATTCTAGTTGTAATTTTCTAATAATTATAAGAAGACTTTTTTATAACAATAACGTCATATTCAGTGAAATTTCACTAAATGGAGTTTGGAGAGGATGAAGTGTCATAGACCTTATCATCACCTCGAAAGGTAGAAACGTTGTTTTCGAAAAACTTTCGGTTCAAATGCATCAAACTCAAGTAAAAGGAGAAGATGTTATTTTCGAAAGACCGACTCAAGTGTATCAAAATCAAGTAAAAGAAAAAGAAAATAATAAAAAAATATAAACGTTAAATAAAAATGAAAATTGTGTCCCGTATACAAGAAAGAAAGAAAGAAGCAATAATAACAACAAAAACTTTTTTGATAAAGAATTAAAATTAACTATAATTTGAGATATTACAATAAAAACTAATAATATGGAAGGAAGATTTAATGCATTCCTACGTTAATACAAAAGAAAATTATATATTTTTTAATATACCCGATTAGTTCTATTCAAGTACTTTTTTTTTATTTACGGCATTTTATATACAATTATAAATTTAATACGTCTGTAAAATAAATATCAAAGCAATTAATTCTTAAAAGAATAGTTTTATTGATTTTTATCTAAAGAAGTTAAAGAAATATGGTAGTTGAGTTTTTGAGTCCACACTCCTCATGTGGCAAATACATTGATTAAGAATTTGGCTTCCCTTCATTTATGTTCTCTCCATTTTGTCAATGTTCTTATTTGGACGAAAGACACGTACCATAAATTTAAATCGGTTAATAAAATTAAAGATAAATTTTAATAATAATTAAAATAATAAATATTTTACACAATTACTTTCAAAATACAAGACAATCTTACAATTCTAACTACTAAATTTATTATTTTTTTGTCTTTAAGATATGTATTTTAAATTATTTATTATATAAATATTTATTTTGTGAAATATTCAAATATTTGATTGGTACACCATTTACAAAACATACAAAAAAAAAATTGGAATGAAAGAAGTAGCAAAAAAACAAACTTGAAAAATAATAATCAAAAGCAAGTACGAATATGTTTTTTTACTAAAGACAAGTAAGAAAAGTTTTTAATATTTGTAGAAAAGATATCATATAAAACTAAAATTGTGGGATTAAAAATTATAATTTAAAAACAAATATATAAATATAATTAATTATCTTAATATCTTTAATTTATTAGATCTAAATCATAAATTTAAGTTTATGACACGTGTCTCTCATTCAAACAAGAAGTTAGAAAAAAATGGAGAGAAAACAAATGAAAAGAATCCAAATCCACGGATTGATAGTAAGTTTCAATACTTAGTATCACCCTTCCTCATTCTTTCTTAGACCGAGAGTCAAAAACCTGAAAAAATATTACTTTTGTTACATAATTATTTGCTTTACGTATTTATAGTTTAAGTTAATAAAATATTAGTGCCATTTATTGCAATATGTTATCTTAATTCTTGTCCTCGAAAATCTTATTGATATATAATAAACTTTAAAAAGTTTAATTCAATATTCTAAAATATCACATAAAAAAATCTCCTCTAATAAAAACTTATATCTTTTAATATATTGAAATAACTTGAAAATGGTATAAATAATTCTATATAATTATTTATTATTATAAACAAAAGGTTTATTCTATTTTAGATTTTAGTTTAAATGAGTGAGCAAATTAATTAAGTTTTTATGTCTAATTAATTAGTTTATATATCTATTCCGTTAATTTTTTTCTTTTTGTTATGGTACATTCATTCTCTTTTTTCATGATTTTATCTATCATATTAAACTCAAATTTTGAATTAATTTTAGAAAAATAGTTATATTGGTTAGTATCTAAATCTAAGTGAAATTAAAAGAGTGAATTTCGCACTTTTGTATATAGAGTGGTTAACTTTTGAGTCCACAATATGGTAAATGCATTTATGGTTAATACGAAGTCCACAACCACAACACTTGGCTTTCCTTCAATCTCTCCTTTCTTTCCTTTACTGAATAATATTACTGGACAGTGCTCACTTTTTCTTTTAAACCACACATATAAATTCATCAATAATACACTTCACAAGCCATTCTAAAGTCTAAATTCTCATTACGTAGCACTCTTTGCTATCTCACCTTACTCATTCCTTCTCCTCCTATATCTTTTTCTCTCCCCATTTCCACTATCACAAGTCAAGCTCCAAAATTTAGAAATTACACTACATTTTTTTTGTATACAAAAATGGAAGTTATGTCCTCTAAACTCTGTGAGCTTTGCAATGATCAAGCTGCTCTGTTTTGCCCATCTGATTCAGCTTTTCTCTGTTTTCACTGTGATGCTAAAGTTCATCAGGCTAATTTCCTTGTTGCTCGCCACCTTCGTCTTACTCTTTGCTCTCACTGTTACTCCCTTACAAAAAATCGTTTTTTCCCTTGTTCTCCTCCGCGTCCCGCTCTTTGTCCTTCCTGCTCCCGGAATTCGTCTGCTGATTCCGATATCCGTTCTCTTTCATCGTCTTCGTCGTCGACTTGTGTTTCCAGCACGCAGTCCAGCGCTATTACTCAAAAGATTAACATAAGCTCTTCCAATCGAAAGCAATTTCCGGAATACTCTACAAACGATTCTATTGGTGAAGTCAATTCTGGTAGCGGTAATATAGTGCGATCCAGAAGTGTGAAATTGCGAGATCCGAGGGCGGCGACCTGTGTGTTCATGCATTGGTGCACTAAGCTCGGAACGAACGGTGAGGAACGTGTGGTGCAAACGGCTTGTACTGTGTTGGCTATTTGTTTCGGTCGGTTTAGGAGTCTGCCTCTGCGGGTAGCCCTGGCGGCGTGTTTTTGGTTCGGTTTGAAAAATACCGAAGAAAAATCAAAGTACACTTGGCAATCTTTGAAGAAATTGGAGGAAATCTCGGGTGTGCCGGCCAAGATAATATTAGCCACAGAATTAAAGCTTCGAAAAATAGTGAAAACCAGCCACCAACGACGTCAAATGGAAGAAAGCTGGGCTGAATCCTCAACCTGATTTTTTGTTTTTGGAGAATATTCTCCTCCTCTTTCATTTTCTATTTTTCTATCTTCTAAATTTGTGAAAATCATTAGAAAAATGGAAAAATTGAACATGACGTTGTTTTACAATAGTATTTTCTTTTGTTTTTCGATTTTCAGCATTTTATCACGCTTTTGAACCAATAAAGTCCGTGTCGGACCACCGGAAAAATGAAAAAAAAATAAAAATCGAGGAAGAAACCTTTACAAGACAAATTAGAAGTTAGACCCACACTAATAAAAACTTGGTCAAAATCAAACAAAAAAATCGAGGTTAGACCCACACTATTAAAAACTTGGTCAAAATCAAATTAAAAAATCGAGGCACTGCATCAATTTGAGAAAACGAATAACTAGTAGAAATTGACACTTAAATAATTTTCGACCTAATTTTAGTTTACCATAGAAACAACAATGTCCCTAGACTAGAATTATTCACCTTCTCTGACTTTCATACTTAAAATTATGAACGTTTTTGAATTACAAAATTTCATATATAAAATTCTCATGAAATTGAATTAGTGAGTGTATTCCATACGCCGTATATGAGCCAAAACTTAAGTTACATGACGTTTCCTTCAGAATAATCTTCCCAAATCTGATACCTTTTGTAACTTAAATAGCTACATTTTTAAGTATGTCTATTTCCCATTTTCAACTTTTCTTGTTTATCATGCTCTAGAAGAAAATACTAATTAAATTAAGAAAAAGAAAACCAACTTCAAATCCTAATTACAATTCTAGGATCGAATCAATCGAACTTTTAATTATATTCTTAATTATGTTGCACATATAAGAGAGTAGAATATAAATTTACTTATTTGAATATAAAAGTTATTGACTATTTAACTTCTATACAAGCAAGCTAAGGATTATTTGAGCCATTAGAACATAAATAGTATTAAGAAAGACAGTTTAATCAATATTTTTAGAACTAACAAAATAAAGATATTCAAAGTTTTGATGAAGTATTTCATTCATAAACCTCAATATTTGAACAAGCATATTTGGTTATCCTTGTGCATAAAAGTTGAAACTTAATATTGATGGAAGTGTAAAGACGCAAATTGAAAATGCTACTTTTGTTTAATGGGCTCTTTTAGGGATGACATGTGATAGTGGATATTGGAGTATTCATGTAGTATTTGCCTACAATTAGTACATTGGTTTTTTTAGGAATGACATGTGATAGTGGATTTTGGAGCACTCACGTAAGATATTGCCTAAAATTAATACAAAATTAAGAAGCATCAAATAAAGCCTCAAGTTAACAAAATAAAGAAGTTACATTACATTACAGAGAGTTAGAAGCTGAGATTGTCTGCTTAATTATTATTTTTTTGGTAAATATGAGATATTATATTAACTTCATGCTGGCAAGGATATATTGTTTCGGGCAATGGCGGAGCTAGGTGGGGTTCATGGGTTATGACGAACCCAGTAGCTTTTTTGTTTACCTTATATTTTTATTAGAAAATTAAAAAAAAGTATATGTATATCAACTTATGAACACCTAACAAAATTGAATGACGATTCAATGATAAAGAAGGGACCCGGTACATAGTTAAGTGCCATTGGATGGCCTAAATTGTCAATATTACATGCCTTAATTATTCTAATAAAAAAAATAGTTCCGAGAGTGTCTACTTGCATTACTTCAATATATAGCATACACTGAAGGAACTTTCAAGATGCTTGTTCCTTTCAAAAATGGTCACTCCTTTGCCGTACACGTGCTTGATGGTTGTGATCTCTATTTCCTTAATCAAGTACCTTCATTCAGAAATATCATTGTTAAATAGGACTCACTATAGGAGGATATACAATTTCAGTGATCAACTAATTAAGCTAGCGTTTGACCATAGATTTTCAAATATTCTTGGCAAATATAAATTGGGTGAAAATTTGAGTGAAATTTCACCATGTGTTTGGCCATAGTATTTGGGAAACATATTTCACTTTTTTAGAAAAATATGATTTATTCCCATAAGTTTAAAAAACTATCAAAACTAATCATAAGTTTGTATTACAAGTCAATTGGATCTTCGTTGCAACAAATAACAAGTAATGTCCATGACACTGAAGCAATGTGGTAGTTTATAGTGAGTGCAACAAGCATCATTTCATACATTGTGAAGTAGACAAAGCACATAACTTTGTTACCCTAAGCCGATTGTTCATCATTTTCATCAACAACCATATCATCACTTTCATATTCACTGAATATTTCATCATTACTTTGGTGTTCACTGTAATACAACGCAAACAACTACTATAGAGGGTATCTTTGTAAAAGATAAAAGTTTGGTGTAAAATTTCAATTTTTAAAAGATCCCAAATAATGAGATTTGACCCAAATACTAGAAAAAACTAATATTTGGGAATTTGGAATATTTGTCAAAAATATTTATCAAATAATGACAAATTCTACGGATAAACACTATTTGTCAAATTTTGCCCCAAATATTACTTGGAAAATCTATGGCCAAACGGGTCCTAAGTCGTTGTCATACATATTTGGAGAGTGAAAAATAAATGTGCAATTTTTTTTGGCAGACGAAAGTCACAAATATGATAAGAAAATGTTACTACGAGAAAACACACTCACAAAAACATAGTTTCTTTACTAACAAACTAAAGTCGCGTAAATGGGCTAATAAATTTAATTGAAAAAATATGTTCTGTAAATTACATAAAAAAAATTAAGGCGGGACATGAGAATTTAACGTTGTAAGGGTAATATGATCTTTTATTTAGAGTATAAAGCCAAATATGATTATAAAGTTGGAAGAAAAAGATAAATACAATGAGGACATGACGATTTAATGTCGTATGAATAAACATCGACCCTTTTTAAGAGTACAAAGACAAATATGACAATAAAATTGGATGAAAAAAATAAATATGTTGAAAAAATATAACGAATGACAAGTATGACTTATTTGTGAGAGTACAAGACTAATATGACCCTTTTCCGTACTTTTTATTATGGAAACTTATCTAAATAAACGATATTTGGAAAATATTCACCATTTATAGCTATATAATTTTAATACATATATAATTTACTTTTAATATTCACCTCTCGATTTTTCTTAGTTGCTAATCTTTCCCTGATACTCGAAATTTTATTTGTGTTTCTTCTTTACCTTTTAAGGTCGGAGACCAATTTATGAAATTCTTGAATAGCTAGTTCCACTCGTGGGATTACTGATATGTAGAGTTATTCACGATGATGAAATAAGCTAGTCAATATGTATTATTATGACTTTAGGCATGACTTAAAGATAGTTATATTTGCAACTTGTTTGGAGGGTTGATACACTCATACACATAGTTAATAGTTTCATAATGTATTCTACTTCATTGTTTTGATGAAATCAGTGTTTAGATAGATTATCGTTGACACACATACGATGTGCGAAACAAACTTACTATATATCATAAAGAAAAGTAGAATACGAGGAATGGTTATTAATATAAATAAAGGATGTGCAGAATAAACTTACTATATCATAAAGAAAAGTAGAAGAAAAGGAATAGTCAATATAAATAAAGGTCGAGTAAAGGATAAAATATGGTTGCCAAATAATAAGCAAAGTCAATACTTTTAAACATTACAAATATGTTATATCTTTAAACAGAATTGCTTAAATTTCATAGTAGTAAATTAAGTTTTTTATAATAATATTTAAGGTAATATATTGTGAACGACTAACATTTTATTAATTTGAATTAATTCTTACCATATAGTATTATGTGAAGTTAAATACTTATTATTTGAATACTACATTATAACAATCACAGGTAAAGGAAAAACGTCTTATTAAAGTTTTGATTTAGACAACTAATTTTAATGAAACACTCTTATATTTACAAATGAAGGTTGTGCGGTGAAATATTATCTCTAAAAATGTAGATTTGAATAAGTTGTCGCACATTGAAGTTCAATAATATTGAAGAATATTTTTTTTTTCTTTGACATGATGAATTATACTTCATTTTTCTTGATATAGTCCATTATTCGTAATATTCTCTTTTCTTGATATAGTTCATTACTCGCTAAATGACTCTTCCAATCGAAAGTAATTTCCGAAATACGATTCTACAAGGTGAAGTCAATTTTGCTATATCTGTAATTTAGAGCGATCCAAAAGTGTGAAATTGCAAGATCCGAGGGCGGCGACTTGTGCTCATGCATTGGTGCACGAAGCTCGGAATGAATGGTGCAAACGACTTGTAGTGTCTTGGCTATTTGTTTCAGTCGGTTTAGGGTTTGCCTCTACGGATAGCCCTGGCGGCATGTTTTTGATTCTGTTTGAAAAATAAGGAAGAAAAATCAAAGTCCACGTGACAATCTTTGAAGAAATTGTAGGATATCGAAGATAATATTTGCATAGAATTAAAGCTTCGAAAAATAGTGAAAACCAACAACGTGAAGGAATGGAGGAAGGCTGGGCTGAATCCTCACCCTAAATTTTCTATTTTCCTATCTTCTAAAATTTTCTTTTGTGCATTAGAAAATTGAAAAGCTTGAACATGGTTGGTTTTACAACAATATTTTCTTTCATTTTTTTCGTTTTTCAGCATTTTATCACGCTTTTTAACAAGTAAAGTCAGGAGGGTCGGACCACTGGAAGATGAAAAATGATCGACGGAGAAACACAAATTAGAAGTTAGACCCACACTAATAAAAACTTGGTCAAAATCAAATTAAAAAATAAAATTGAGGGACTACTTCGATAAAAAAAATGAATAACAAATAGAAGCTGACACTTTAATGATTTTCGACCTGATTTTAGTTCAGCGTAGAAACAAAAATATCCCTTAAATTATTCACCTTCTCTAACTTTCATACTTACAACTATGAACTTTCTTGAATTACAATATTTCATATCTAAAATTCCCGTGGAATTGATTTAGTGAGTGTATTTCATTCGACATATATGTGCCAACTTAAGGTATATGACATTTTCTTCAAGAATAATTCTCCCAAATTTGATACCTTTTGTAACTTACATAGCTACATTGCTAAGTATGTCGATTACCTTATGATCTTCAATTTTTCTTGTTTATCAAGAAATACTAATTAAATTTAAACCAAAAAAACAACTTCAAATCCTAATTAAATTTTTAGGTTTGAATTAATTATATTTTAATTGTGAGGCACATATGAAAAGAGAAAAATATACCAACATGGGTTGTGGTACACTGGTGGGAGTGCTTCATCTTTAACCAGAGGTTTCGGGTTCGAGCCCTGGGTACGGAGAAAATCATGTTGGGAGCGCCACCCCCGAATGGGCCCTGCAGAGTGCGATCCGGATTTAGTCGGAGCTCCAATGTGGCTTCGGACACCGGGTGGGAAATTAAAAAAAAAGAAAGAGAAAAATATAAATTCTATTAATCGAACATAAAAGTTATTACCTATTAAACTTCTATGCAAGCAACTAGCAAGCTAACGATTATTCTCTTTCGTCGGTCTTGTACTGAGCCTATATACTAGTTATATCTATACTTTCATATAACTACATATATTACTATTAGTTAAGAGTTTTATATCATATATTGAGGAAGATACAATATATATATATCTAAAAAAATATAGCCTAAATTAGTTATTTGCACGATTAAACCATTTCCATTCACACTTGAATGTCAATCAACTTAATCTCTCATCAACCTCCCACACCACGTCCTCCACCATCATTCTCTCTATTCCTTCCTTCTCACCATCACGATTTTCACCATTAAAACTATAAAATTCAATTTGGAACAACAACACACAAATTTTAGGTTTATATCTATTTAACCATTATTTAAAATCATGTTTTTGTGATAGATTTCTATTTTTTTTTCCGTCTTTTAATTTTCAAAAGTTAAAAACTTTATTGATTTTGAATTTTCTTAATTTGCTTTCATGACTAGTAATTATCTGAAAAGATTTGCCAGCATTGCCTTCTCCTTCCCTCCGACTACGGCAACATTGATGGTAAGTCATAACCATGGAGCTTGCTCACAAGTCACAACAACAAATCAAAAGGTGAAATAAACGTCGTTGTGGTTAGATGCCGGATCAGTTAGGAACGTAACCAACAAATTTAAATAAGCAGAGATTTATGCATATATGTGATACATTATTGATGTATCTACACATTATTGACATAAGATTACATGGTTCTAATTTTTCTATTAATGCATTTGAGTAAGTGTATATGTATCTGACAAAATATCCACATGTATCTGACACATTATTGATGTATCTGACACATTATTGCATTAGTGTATATCATTAAGTGCATATGGATCTGATAAAATATACGCATGTATCTGAATAAGAGTTAAGAAGTTTAAACTTTACTGAATCACAAAAAAAAAAAAAAAAGGATTTTTAATTTTTTGATTTCTCTTAGGGGTTGTGATATGTCATATCTTCTTAAGTTGTTCAAGCGCAATTTTCTCCTTAATTAATGACTTTCAGTTATATCTCATAATTAGACACACTAATTGATATGCATATGACTTACATATATTTGAAGGTAAGGAACATGATATAACAAACTAGCATGAATCTAAATAATTAACTCATAAAGTAGTGAGATTTGTGTATGTTCCCTTGTTATTATTTTTAGGAAAAATTACATGGTTAATCAAACATATACTAGTTAATTAGTCATCATAGCTATAGTTTTAGTTAATTATCAATCGCGACCAACATTCAGTGATAATTACGTGGGCTGGGGTTTCGAGTTTGTATAATTCATAATTTGTATAACTTTTGTATAATGTAATTTTGTATAATATAATTTGTATAACTGTTTAAAGTTCAGATGTTTGTGTTAGTATAAATTCGTTATTTCGAGTTTATACAAAAACAACTCAATTATACAAACGTACCAGCGAATTATACAAACTTACCTGTGAATTATACAAACCCACGAATTATACAAAAGAGGGAGCTTAAACTATAACTATAGCCCAAAAATATGCAAACTATAGCTATTGAGCATAATTAAGTTAAGGTGAAACTTACATAAATATACTATATTAAAAAAATATTTATCATTTATAGCAATAACATTTTTTTTTCCACTTGATCACTTTTAATATATTTATAATACAGTTTTAATACATATTACAAAGAAAAATTTATAGAACACATATAATACATGTTTTATTGATGGATAATACATTTATCATATATTTTAATACACTTATAAGACAATGTGTCAATTTCTTACCAAACAAGCACAATATATTTAAAAAAACCAGTTATAATACATATATATTGCATACATAATTCACTTTTAATACATATTGCAGATTTATCATAGTATTACTGTGTATTGCTATAAATGGTAATAAATAAAAAGTATCATTAAAATGAGTAATTATTTATTAAAATGTACTTATCCAAGTAATTTTTCCTTAAGTTTATTATAGTGATTATTTGCGAAAATTCTCATGTAAATAAGGTTTAGTACTGGGCCGTGTAAATGTGGGCCGGATCAAACATGATGCTTTATTGTTAGCTTTATTTAATCGCCCTCCTTTTTCCTACAACCTTTTTCTCTACTTTTGACGACATTCTTTCCCTCTTTTAACTTCAAGCTCACATTGCCCCAATCTCATAGTAATTCTTAAACATGGCGTCGTCGCAGACTCTCTCTTCCTCCATGGAAGCAGCCATCTCAAGCTCCAATCGTGTCTCCAGGTTTTCAGAAACCCCTCCAGTATTTCAATCCATCAAACCATCTAACAGGCGCAGTATTTGTTATCCCAAAATTAGTTTTAGCCCGCCTTCTACTAGCTCTTTTGGCGGCGGCTGCTCTCCCCGTCTAGTGGTTAGCCGTGCCGAACTCTCGGGTGAAAGCGGCTGCGAAGAAGAGGATATTAATGGGTTGAAGAATGATAATGCGTTTGGGTTAGTTCCTGAATCAACTTTTTCGTTGTCCCAGGTAAAACCTCTTCCCCTGATAATCATAGAAACTCGAAATCTCAGACCAATTTATGAAATTCATGAAATTAGCTAGTTCCACTTGTGGGATTATACTTGTATGTTGCTGTAGTTGTTGATGATGAAATTAGCTTGTCAATATCTATTATTATTGGCCCTTTATAGATTCTAGGAATACTTCAACTTGATATTCCCAAAGCATCTTTAGGCATGACTTAAAAGAAATTATATTTGCAGCTTGTTTGGATAGTGATACACATAGTTTCATAATGTATTATACTTTATTGTTTTGATGAATACAATGTTTAGATAGATTACATGCGACACACATAACAATGTGAAGAATAAACTTAAGTTAATGTAAATAAAAGGTACCAATGTGAAGAATAAACTTAAGTTAATATAACTAAAAGGTTGAGTAAAGGATAAAATATGGTTCCCAGAATAGGGATGGCAATGGGGCGGGGCGGGTTTAAGGTTTTGCGGGGCGGGTCGGGTTTAAGGTTTTGCGGGGCGGGTCGGGTTTAAGGTTTTGCGGGGCGGGTCGGGTTTAAGGTTTTGCGGG